>JAEANM010007178.1:0-17951 GCA_017656035.1 Myanophis thanlyinensis
AAAAATAATAAAAAAAATCCTATCTCCTTTTGGATAAGGTACCAGATCTATGCTACAAAATCCAGACAACTACTGGAGTTCGTGTTAGCAGTTTTTCCTCTTATACATAAGAATATAACATTTGCTTTATACTTGTAAGAAATTCACTCTTATATCTTTTGAACTATCCTGAATAAAAGCACATGATAGAAAGCAGAAGACCGTGAATTCTAGCCCCATTTTAGACATAAAAGCCAGCTGGGTGACCTTGGGCCAGTCACTCTCTCTCAGCCCAATCTACTTCACAAGATTACAGTGGGGGGAAACAAGAGGAGTAAGGCGTATTGGATATGTTTGCTACCTTGAGTTATTTGTAAAAAATAATAAAGGCAAAGAAAGAAAGAAAGAAAGAAAGAAAGAAAGAAACTACACATTCCTATCTGTGCATAGAGTTATATATAGCTGCTCTGATCTACTCTCCATTTGACTGAATCTGGAGGGTAACAATTTCTATTTTGTTTTTATTTAATTCTCATCAGCATGTTCCATTCCTTAGAACATTTCCACCTTGATTTCCATGTTCTTAAAATGTTACTTCATTGTCTGTGCTCATTTCATCAACTAAATATGTATCTTATTTAATAACACAAAAACAAAAAATATTTAACAAAACAGCATTAAACCTAGCTTTGTTTGTGGGCTGACTTAGGTGTCAAAAGTCCCTAGGCAAAGCACCTGTGATGGGTTTCTTGAGTATCACCCCAATTCTCCAAGTAGCACATAGTATCTGAGGTTGAACATGTTCACCACAGAATCAAGTCCCACAACCTATTTCTCTTGTGTTATTTTGCTATTAGAGTCAGAGCTGTATTAGCTAATTACAGCAACCAAAGTATGGATACTGCCATCAGTGGGACTTAGCCTTTTAAAATATTATCCACATTTCTTGAAGTTTTCCATCACCTTCTCTAGGTGTAAAGCTTCAGACAGACACAGAAAAATTATTACGGTACATATTGAGTTGTCTGCATTATTTCTAAAAGTCCAAACATTTTTATCTCAATTTTCCCTAAATAATTCTACTCTGTGATCTTGTTTGTATGCACAGATATCTTAACAATTATTTGTTAAGACAAATAATTCGAGGTAGAAGGATAGTGATTATCAGAAATGTAGGAGTGGAAGAAGGAGGTCAAGAGCAATCAGTTTTATGTTGCATGCCTTCCATTTAGCCCAGGCAGGGCTGTCTTTCTGTCTCACAGCAGGTGGCAGTAAATCACTGAGCCATCTGTACAAGGCCCAGCAGACAGAAAGGCAGCAGCCAATAAAACAGGAAACTCTCAGACCTGTGAAAAAGTGTCCGATGACAGATACCTTGGTTGCTAAGCACAGACCCAACAGCAGCCAGGCAGCAACAGGACGATTAAAAGCAGATTTAAAACAATTCAAGGCAGAGAAATAAATGGCCTTAGCTATTGAATAGGCCATGATTGATGTTTTAGCAGCTTCAACTGCTTTTCCGTGCCTTCTGGCCCTTTGAAGTCTTGGAACAGAATGTTCATTTCATATGCATCAGATAGCAATCAGAACAGAGTTGGAAGGGACCTTCGAGGTCTTCTAGTCTAACCCCAATTTCAGACAAGTGATTGTCTAGTTTCTTCTTAAAAAAGCCTCCAGTGATGAAGCAGGTACTACTTCTGATGGCATGATGTTTCCCTGGTTAATTGTTCTCATTTTTAGAACATTTCTCCTTAATTCCAGGTTACTTCTCTCCTTGATTAGTTTCCATCCATTGTTTCTTGCCCTCTGGTGCTTTGAAAAATAAGTTTACCCCCTACTCTTTGTGACAACCTCTCAAATACTAGAATATTGTGATCATGTCCCCACTAGTCATTTTTTTCTCTGGACTAGCCAAACCCAAATCCTGCAAGTGTTCTTTCATATATTTTCGTCTCCAGGCCTTTAATCAACTTTGTTGCTTTTCTTAATCATCTTAGTTGCTCTCATGTATATGTATATGCGCACACACACACACACATATATATATATATGCATCCCTTCTTACTGAGTTTTATGGCAATGTGATTCTCCCACCCCTTCCATTTTGTTGTTTGTTAACTGAAGTCAGTGGTCCAGTAAATGGGAGCAAAGTATTGAAACGATTTTGGAATTAGATTTTTAACTGCTTAGGGTTTATTGTCTTTAATGAAAAGAATCCATCCATTTCCTCATTATAGACTGAAACATATTTTGAAGGCTGTCTTCTCTGGGTTTCAGGCCCGGGATATTTAATTCAGTGTCCCGCCCATAAAAGAAAAATAAACTCCAAAAATCTGCATGCCTATAAACCTACTTCTATTTTATCCAAGGTAGTGTTAGTCTAACAGTTAAAAAAAAAAGACATTTCAGATTGCCTGAGTTGAACTGGGAGAAAAGAAGAAAAACCTCAAGCCAACAAGAGAGGTTTAACTTATATATTAGATTTAGAGATGTTCACTTGTTTATTAAAAAAAACCAAATAATACTATAGTAAATCAGATATTAAATATTACTGTTAAAAAATCATAAACTTTGTCCTAAAGAAAAACATTACTTCATCCTTTGATTAGTGGAAATATTTTCTTATTGCTTTTTTCCCCTCTTTTTCTATTTTTAAACTGATTGATTCACCTTATTATTATAGTATATGTTAGAATTTTTCACATATTTTGTACTCTTGTACAAAATAATACATTTATTTAAAAGGAAAAGAATAATTCTAGAACCCTCAGCTATCGGCCATGCTGGGAAATTCTAGTTCACCGCAGGCTGGATGTATCTTACACTGTCCACGCCCTTGCCTGGTCTAGCAAAGGGGGGGTGGAGTCCTGATACGTCACATGACACTGCCGTGATGATATGAGTTTGACACCCCTGTTCTAGTTCCAACATCTGAAATACATGTAGCTACTTTCCCCACGTTGAACTCAATGGGCTGTTGTAATGCACTTAATAGGATTGTACCGTTACTTTGAGATGCAAAGTTATATCTTTTTTCTTTCAAAGTTGTTTTTCCTGTTTCTTTATGTTATTCAAGCCCTTTCCTTCTATGAATAATTGTAGGAGAAAATTAAATTTAATCCAACCTGATAGAATCCTTCCTAATAGATTCCAGATAGCATCTATCACTGCTATGTTATAAATTTTCTATGTTTTAATGATGAATTAAGTAACCCTGAAATCAATGTCAATTTATGCATGATATGTAATGAATATGTGACTGATCTTAGAGAATGCATAATTTTATCATAATCAAGTGTGTATACAAGGTAAAAGTTTCTGATGAAATTTGCTGCTTGTGAACAGTTTTCAATATAGTGGCAAATATCTCTGGTTCAGGTGTAGGATGAAGATGGAGGTTCGTTCTCCGAGCTTGTGGGTTGGTTTCTGAGCATTTCAGGCTAGGTAACATCTTCAAGGGAATTCAGAGTATGACAGTGTCGTTGTTCTTCTGGTTATAAGGGCGTTGTGTGGTCAGTAGGTTTTGTGATGGTGAAGTCACATCAGGGGAGGGTTACATCAGCTCAGGGTCTTGTGAAGGATCTTGTGAGTTTTCTGTATTCATATTTGTTTTTCTTGTTGATAAGCAGTGATGAAAGATTATGTAAAATAAATAAATAAACAAACCCAAACACTGCACTTTGCTGTTTCAAGAGTTTACCTTAAGATAACCAATAAGATATTCACTGCTAGGGAAAACATGTTATATTTGGTTAAGATTATGAAGTATTATCACTTTGGGATCTTCATCAGTTAAAAATACCGTCCCATTTTCCAAATAAGAAAATTGTCATTTATTCCATTCTACTGATCTCTCATAAGGAATCCATGTAAGGAGGGTTGAGCCCTCTCCAGCTCATCCCCCAAATTTGTTGTATATATTTAAAGATTTAAATAAACATTTCCTCAGATTTGGTAACTACAAGTAGTCCTCGACTTACAGCCCAAAATTTCTATTGCTAAGCAAGAGTTGTTAAGTGAATTTTGTTCCATTTTATGACTTTCCTTGCCACAGTTGTTAAGTTAGTAGCATGGCTGTAAAGTGAATCTGGCTTCCCCATTGATTTTGTATCAGATACTTTGGAAAATGGCTTGAACCCTTCCTCTCTGTGGCAGCCCCTCAAATATTGGAACACTGCTATCATGTCTTCTCTGGTTTTCCTCTTCACTAGACTAGCCATGCCCAGTTCCTGTAATTGTTCTTCATATGTTTTAGCCTCCATTCCCCTAATCATCTTTGTTGCTCTTCTCGGCACTTTTTCTAGAGTATCAACATTTTTATAGTGTGAAAAACTGGATGCAGTATTATAGATGTGGTCTCACTAAGGCTTTATAAAGTGGTATTAGCACCTCACTTGATTTTGATGGTATCCCTCTGTTAATGCACCTAAGGATTGCATTGGCTTTTTTGGCTCATATTTAGCTGGTTTTCCTCTAAGACTCCAAGATCCTTCTCACAGTTACTGCTAAGAAGCCTGGTTTCATCCAGTCTATATGTGTACTTTTGGTTTTTCTAGCCTAAGTGTAAGTCTTTACTCTTCTCAGCATTGGATTTCATTTTGTTAGATGAGGCCCAGTATTCAAGTCTGTCGAGATCCATCTGGATCTTGAGTCTATCTTCTAGGGTGTTAGCTATTCCTGCCAGTTTAGTATTTTCTGCAAATTTGGTAAGTTCCCCTTCTATTCCCTCATCTAAGTTGTTTATGAAGATATTGAAGAGTACTGGGCCTAAGACAGAACTTTGTGGTACCCCACTGCTTAATTCCCTCCATGTAGACATAGACCCATTAAGGACTACTTGTTGAGTACAATTTGTTAGCCAGTTATGAATCCATCTGGTGATGATGCTACTTATCCCACTTTTTTCTAGTTTACCAAGAAGAAGGTTGTGGTCTACTTTGTCAAATGCCTTGTTGAAGTCTAAGTATCTTATGTTCACAGTATTTCATTGGTCTACTAATTTAGCCACTGTGTTGAAGAATGAAATAAGATTGGCTTGGCATGATCTGTTTTTAACAAACCCATGTTGACTGACAGTTATTACTTTATTTGTTTCTAGATGTTGGCAGATCTGTTGTTTTATTATTTTTTCCAGTATCTTCCTTGGTATTGATGTTGGGCTGATTGGTCTGCAGTTTCCTGGGTCTGTTTTTTCCCCCCCTTTTTGAAGATGGGAACCACATCAGCTCTTTCCCAGTTCTTTGGTAGTTTCCCGGTGCTCCAAGATTTTTGAAAAATATGGTACAGTGGTTCTGATATGAAATCTGCCAGCTCCTTTAGAACTATAGGGATGTAATCCATCAGGTCCCGGTGATTTGTATTCATCAAAATCAGACAGGTGTTCTCTTACAATTTTTTTTTGCTTATTTTAACTTTTATTCTAGTCTGTCTTTTACATTTATGTTTTTGGTAGGTTGAGCTATTGTTTCTTTTTGCGACACAAAGAATAAGCTTTCTCTTCAAGTGTGGTAGTCCAATGTAGAAAAAGCATCTGATTGGATAAGGCTAAAATCGATGCTAATCCACAAATGAATGCTAAACAGCCACCCAAACTATCATTTGATATTGCAGCCGAAAATTGCCTCCTTTGGTATTTCTTTTCTTTTTGAAACCAATACAATGAGTTTCTGCCAGTAACAGAATAGGATGCTGCAATTGCATCTGATGCTTTCAGAACTGTTTAGAAAAAAAACATATCATTATTATATGGAAATGAAAGATACGTTTAGAATGTAATGTTTATAATACTGAAACATTTTCTCTCTTCTTTATTTCTAGGTAAGTTATACTTCACATCTCCTTGAAATGACAGAAATTGTATTTCTTGCATGTATGTAGCCAGCGGTAATACCAAGACAGTGAATGCAAAAATGGCATTGTTCATCTTGGGTAAGATTTCAAAAAACAGCTTCATTGTGTGTCTATTTTGTTCTGAGGTTGGTAACAGAAAGTAAGCTCTACTTTGGCAAGAGTTGTTATATAGAAACATAAAACTGAGTTGACTTTTGTGCTTCATTTGAAGTATATAGAAACTAGGAGTAGCTAAGGTTTCTTCGAAAAAAAGTGGCTTGGTTATTAATCATATACATAGTAGAAGGAACACCAGCTTTTTCTAAATAGGAGAAAAAAATTGCTAGGGCTATAGTGTTACTCTGCTGTAAAGGAACCAATGATCTAATTTCTGTGTTTCTGTATCTATATAGTATTTCCAGGTCTGCTTGATTGAGGTCTTTACTAAGTTTTTTATCTTTACAGAATAAGCATTTCAGTTGCAGATTGCATATTAATTTCATATCAGATATTATGGACAAATGTAGCTCTCTAGAGTTCACTCTAATTCAGATATATTAGATAGCGTTTTGTGAATGAACTGGTCATAATATGTATTCCAAAATTTGCAGCTTCTTTTTCTAAAATGTTTCCAAACCTGTACTCTTTCTGACATACTGTAAAGCTTTTTTGAGAATTGGAAACTACATGAAAATGATGTCACCAGCACATTTATAGGAAAGCATTTTATTTCATTTCCTGTATCTCCCAACGAATAAGTTATTTTACTATTCCTTGATTTTTCTCAGCCAGTTGATGTATCTTTCTCCTGAGGAGTCACTTCAGACTTTAAATAATAGTATAAAGTATCCATTCTGGTTGATATCTGTTGCCGTATGATTTTTAACAGGCAAAGATTATTTTATTTCTTTGTTCATTAAAAGACTTGATTGCAAGTATATAACTAAAGGCTGTGTGTCTGCTGAGTGGCAAAAGCTGTTTGCCACTGATCAAAACAGAGAAGTCTTATGAGAACTACAAGGAAATTCTGTAAAAAGTGGAGAGGTATAAGATGATAAATTCTGTGCACAATTCATTTATGTGAATGAATGAATAACTTTCAGAAGACTGAAAGTTAGGGAAAGTTTCAAGATTGCCATCAAACATAGCAATCCCACTTCCGGTGTCACTCTTGTCATCCTTTCTCTTAGCACCAAATTCTATAGGTAAATGCAGTCGCTTGTGTAGTCCAAACAGGCTACTCAGAAACATACTGATTGATTTTCTGGAGTGTCAATAAGTAAGGAATGGCTTCATTTTCTCTTTGCCTGTGTCCTGATTTCCTATAGTAGCCCAGCCAAGGCTATTATCCCAGCAAAGAAGAGCAAATAATCAAAGAAAAGTGTTTTATCTACACTTTCCTATAGCTGTAAGGGCTTCAGAAGAAGCAAATGAATCGATGATGACAACAAAAGACAGAGGAAAGAAACTGTTGGCAGTGGCATCTATGGTTTTTAACAGACAACCTCAAATTCCTAGCCCTATTATCTTAGGTAACCAGGAACAAGATGGTCATACTCAACAGCCCCTGGAATGACACCGGAAATTGTTTTAAAAAGGAACTTAAAGGGGCAAAGTAAAATTCAAAATATATCAATGAGGACTGAGTATGTATAAAATATACAGAATGACAAATTGAATCTGATCTGATCTTTACTGTGGTCATTGACCAGCTTGAATGTACAGTAGCAAATGGAAAAGAGTGGGGAAAAGCAAAATTCCTTTCTGGAAGAAATGACTGGCTGGAGCCTTGGATAGAAGCACTTATTTCAGATGGAAAAAAATGCAACATCTTGCATTTAAAATTACTATTATTATACACTTCATGTATATATAACACAAGGCACCTACCTAGTTTCTCCACAACAATTCCATGTCAGCTGGTTTGTGAGAGTGGCTGTCCCAAAATCACCCAGTCACATTTCATATTAAGGGAAGCCCAGAAGTCATACTCTTCTGCTTTTTAGCCCAGCACCTTTATTCTACTACACCAGGGGTGTCAAACTTGATTTCACTGAAGGACACATCAGGGTTGTGTTTGACCTCCAGGGGCCGGGGGTGGGCATGGCCAGGTTGGGGTGGCTAGTTCAACATTACTTGTGTGGCCCCAGCTCTCTGCCAGTGAAAATGGGCTCCTGAGCTTTGTTTCAGGCTGCATGCAGCCCTCCCAAGTTCCATTTTTGCTGGCAGAGGAGGCAGTGACAGCTGAAAATGGAGCTCGGGAGTCTGTTTTTGCTGGCAGAAGCACTACGGGCCAGTCCTTCACTATTTCCAGGGTGGCTCCGCAGGCCAGATCTGACCCCCGGGTCTTTTGTTTGACACCACTGTACTACACTAAGCTGGGTCTCCAGAATACCAAATACAAAATTAGTATTCATTAAAATGAAGCAATGGGGCAAAATTGGGGCATATCTAGAACCAGATCAGACTCATCCATCCCAGAAGATTACCAGACTGGCATTGCTCTTGGATTTTGCCATACACAGCATGCATAGCTATCATACAAACAATAAACCCTAGAAATGAAAGGCAGGATCTCCATCCACTGGACATGTAGCATGTATTGTTGTGTTAGGAGACCCTTTCCTAGTTCTCTCGGTTGTTGCTTTCTCAGGAACACAACTGGGGAATCTAAGAATGCCTAAAATCTTTCCAGTAAGCAATCAGTTCCGTTTAAGTTATCTCTGTGTGAGTGTGTATATCCATGGAGTGAAGTCTGTATAGTAACCCAATTTAGAAGATTTAAATTGGTAAATAGAGGAACATTAGTATTAAAATATTGTATTGTATTTATTTATTTATTTGGCCACCCTGTTATTATTTCCCACTTTGGATGCAGCTTGTAACAGACACTGAATGCAGCATAATGGTACTAATATAGTAAAATATATTACTAAATGCAAGGTTGGGAAATACAATTCTGCCAAAAATGGTTTTGTGCAAATGTGTTAAATAGAGGAGACATCCCTTGTGCTTTCTTAGAACCACATGTGTGATTTACATGACCTTCCCTTCTAATCAATGCCGCATTCACATTACTCACACGTTCATAAACATGTGACAATGAGGTTGTGTGTTTTTTTTAAAACTGTATTAAAATAAGCTAAACATTTTTAAAAACCTGCTGTTTGGGATTGACGTTTTTAGGATAGAACAACAACAGCATTCAGGGATTAGAATCTGCAGTGGAAGTCATGCAGCCTTTCAACTATGTAATTAAAATGTGGATTTGTTGTATTATTGAAGTTAAGCAATTGCTGTTTTGAGACTTAGCACTGGCATAGCCAAGGGATCAGACAATATTTGGGCTTTCCCATTTTTGCACCAAAAAAAAAAAAAGAACAAAGGATAAGAACATTGAGAACATAGGACATTAGTTTGAGAATTATACACAATCCTTCTGTCCATATGTTGATACAATCAATGCAGCTTTATCTTGTGGTATTTGAGGAAATACATTGTAATACATTTACTAACTGGCCAGCTCTGGATAGCAACGAACATGAAGATTTGTGATAGAAAAGCTTAGATGTAATGGATAGCATCAGACAGGAGACTGCACCGTCATGTTTCAGTTGTTGTCTAAGCCAGCCTTGTTCTGTATAGTTAAGTGGATTATTTGCTGTATTTTTCCATGTGCTTTACTTCCATATGCTTCCTTTTGCTAAGTCTTTATGTTATGTATAAGCAAGGAAAAAGCACAGAAGAGATCAGAAGCATATGCATGTTGGGCTTCTTTTTGAGGAAAAGAAAATGGTGTGGGGTTTTTTATAAAAATGCAGTGCATTTTTACTTCTAGAAAATCTTTTTAATATAAAACATATCTGCTTCCAGGTTCTTATATCACGGAGCTGGGTGGTCAATTAGCCATCAAAGACTGTATTGATAACACTACCCCGAGTCAAAAACAGAGAAAATATATTTGAATGTACAGTATAGAATATAAACACTATTTAGGAAAAATATGTATATTTTCAAATTTATTGATGGCATATCCATGTTCAAGCCTATAATTGTATGGCTACTTTAGAAAAAGCATACAGTATATGGGTTGTCCCAAAAATTAGAGTATATCAACAAGAATAAAAATTATGCCACTGATCTCTTATTTGACTGTCTAAAAAATGAATCTTCAAATTTGCCGCTTCTGAATGTGGACAGAGACACCTGGATTTATTTTTTCAAAAATCATAGAAACTAAAGATTGAGAAGATCTTTGGAGATCATCTGATACAACCTTCTACCTTGTGTGAGAATGCATTGATATATCCACCCTGATTAATGATCATCTGTTGGTCAAATATCTTCAGTAAAGTTCACCATCTCCCAAGGCAGTGTATTGCACTGTTATAACCACCATTATTGTTAGGAATGTTTTCCTGAAGTCCAACCAAATTCATCTCCTTTGTAATTTAAACATATTGTTTGTTTTTCTGGCTTATCCAACAGCTAAAAAACAATTTTGTCTTCTACATGATTGACTTTCAGAACCTTAAATATGGCTATCACCTTTCTTTTTAGTCTTCTCTTCTCCAGGATAAATTATATGCAAATACTTCCAACTGCACTCAGCTTTTTTTTTTCCTTGTCAGCCTCTTATCATCTCGATTGTTCTCTGGTGTTCACCTGGTTCTGTATAATTTTCAGGAATTGGCTTTGAGATGTCATCAACAAACTTCTTCAAGTCTCCAGATAGATTTGGTCTGAGAAACATGAATGCATTCATGTTTCTGAGGTGATACCACTTAGACTAGCCTATCTTCTATTCACTCCATGTTTATGTCCATAAAGATATCATAGCCATGACATGGAGCTGATTTGTCACTGCTTTCATCTGGGATATTTTAAAAAAAAATCTTCCGGTCTAGATATCTTAAAGATGGCAGCATGCAAAAATAGACAGTGTTCTCTCAGTTGAAATAGACAGCAGAACAATAATAGGTTTAAGTTTTCTAAAAAATGAGAAACAGAATGAATTTTAGGAAGGTTCTTCTGACAGTAGGTGCAGTGAAGAATTTGTTCTTACTTGATATTTTTAGATAGAAGCTTGATGGCCACTTTTAAAACATATTTTAGAGGATTCCTGTTGAACTGAGCAAGAGTTTGGACTAGCAGCCTTATACAGTCTTTATAATAATCTTTACATTTTGTAATTTTGTAGTGTTTGTTTTATAATTTGAATCAAGTCATATATTTTTTTATTCAAATGGATTCTCATGTAATAGAATAATATATTTTTATTTTAATCTTTTATTCATTGGAACATACATTTTGTGTTTTTATTAGTTTATAATATAAAATACAAAACAAAATATTAGGAAAAAGAGGGAAGGAAAAAGTGTAGGGAAAAAGAAAAACAAAGGCATTGACTTCCGATTTCCTTTGGTGTAGCAAAATAAGGTAATCATATCAAACCTCAATGTTTTACTGTTGTATAATATCTACACTAGCCATTTCTGTAACAACAAATTATCTAATTGGTAAAACCCAAAATCAAAGTTTCATTTTTTCCCACCTCAAGCACAAAGTCCAAAAGTGGTTTCCAAATAGAAACAAAAGTAATTGGTTTTTTTTTTTCTTTGATCAGAGCAGTCAATTTAGCCATTGGAACTCATATTTTGGATCAGTAAGATCCATGCCTGATCTATGTCATTTTAACTTAAAAATCTCAAGCTAGAGAGTTTGAGATTATAGACAGTTTATTTCCTGTCAATATGTCAAATAATATGGAATAGACAATCTAATATTTTCCAGATATTTTTGATGATGTTTCTCATTTTAACTAGAATTTACAAAAAAAATTGAGCAGTTTATAGGAAATTGTTTTATGGTCAAAGGTATCTGGAGAATATCAGGTTGCCTGTTCTGGTAATAAAGGAGCAAATGGACCGAAAGTCTCCCAGAATGGCAATGGCAAGCCAGCCATCGATACAACAATAAAGGCAGACGTTCTTTGCTTGGAAAGGTCAAGGTGAGCTCAAAAGCAGCTGTGTCACAGAACAGATGATATTTTCTGTGCTTAGAAATAATAATAAAAAGTTTCATTAGTTCATTCTTCATAACCCTTCCAAATATTTGCATGGCTGGATAAAATGCAAATGTTTATACAGCAATAAGTAAGCATTAGGTAATAGCAATCTCACTTCTATTTAACTTTTATTACAGAATAATATAAAAGCATAATACCAACAGGTTCTTTGTAGGAAATAATATTTCATGGTGAGTGTGTGTGTGTGTGTGTGTATCCATGAATAGAAAAGAATATTGGGAAGCAGAAAAATTAGACTTATTTAAACAGTATCAAGAAATATGTTGAAGATACATTTTAAGATTTCATGGTAGTAATTTAATTAAGTCAGAAGGAAGTATCTAAGTTGCCTATTTATACTAATAACAGGAGTATGGCAGGAAAGTACTGTCAATTTCATTAGTACAAGATGGAAACAGATAATATTAAGTTACAGTGCCAAATGAAATGAAACTATTCCAGTTTTAACTACTGCTCCACCCAACTTACGTTGTTAAAATTGCAATACTTTCATTTGTAGATTGTTTATAAATACATTGTAGAAACACATACAATGTTACAAAAAAAGGTATTAGCCAGAAATGGGCAGAAAAGAGATTGGGCTTTATTGATTAAATCCTGATTTGCAGTTTTCTGACTCAAAGCTTGTCCTTTTCTAAATTGGATTTCTTGATCGGTAGTTATAGATATGAAAGCTTAAATGTGTTCCTCCCCTGTGTGGTTCATGGGATGTTGTAGACAATTTTGTCCTCTGTTTTAGATCTTCTCTAGCCTATCTCAGCCACAATGTTAGCATCCTCTTACTACTTTTTCTTTATTGGAAAAATATGGATGAAAAAATGGATGGTCCTTTGCTGATGACCATTTTCAGGGCTGGGATACGATGAAACAATGAGATCGTCTGCTTCAGAAGAAAAACACTTCTAGGATCTAATTGGCTCTAATTAATATTGGGAAGTCTTGGGGCAAATTGACCAAATCCTCTGAAATGGTAAAAAAAAAAAAAATTGCACAGACACATACACAAACAAACAGTATTCAGATAAATGATGGCATCTCTCTACTCAGAAATCCTTTGGAAGCAAAGATCCTGTGGTAGAATCTGAATTATCGGCCATGTTTTATACATCTATAGTATAATTCTAGTTATGTCTACCCAAATAGCAGGTAGGTTTGGGCAGTGGTTGTCTCCAAAGCAGCGGTGGGATACAACCAGTTTTACTACCGGTTTCTACTGCGTAGCTTCTAAAACGAAAGTTTTTCCTTACCAGAGGCAGCCCGGTGAGTAGGAAGGCTGTGGAGGTATGCAAAACAGCTGTTCTGTGTGATTCAGATGAGCAAAAAAGAAAAAAAGGTGATACCGGACAGGAAAGGGCAGGGATGGGTAGGTATTGCCAAACATCGTCGCCGCTACCAGTTCGGTAGAACCGATGCAACCAGGCTGAATACCACCGCTTCTAAACCACTGCTCCTGAATGATTTAGCTGCCTTTGAAACACAGCTAGCAGAATCCTCTGATCAAAAAATCTCAACAGTTCTATATTGGGGAAAAAGCAAGTTGTTGGATTCCCTGGAACACTGGGGTATATTTTTAAAAATAAATATATGGAGTGGAAGTCTTCTTCTTTTATAATTAATCTTCCTGGAAACCGGATAGTCAAGATAAGATTATTAAAAGAAATAACAGTTTTAGCCATAAATTGTTAGTTGTGAACTCAGACCAGATAAATAATATGCAGATACATGCATACATGTTTTTTCCCTATACATATCCAATTCTAAATTAGAAGTAATTCAATGAAAGGTGATATTGTGTTGTTTTTTTTAACCAGGGTGGGGGGGATATCATGCATATTCAGAAATGAAATAGCCAGTCTCCACAGAGAATGCAAATTTAATTTTCAATAGTTAATACACCATGAGCCACAAGTTAGGTATACATTAATAATAGATGCCACTGACTTAACATTTCTAAAATGTCTTTATTTTGCCTATGCAATAAGCAACATTTCTGCAACAACCTTAGTTTTCTAAACTTAGCAACAACAGCTGATAGGTACACATGATATTCCCCTAGAAAAAAAATGAATAAACATAATTGTTCTGCCACAGAGCTGCAGCAATATGTTTGCATGTATTTTAATGTGTAACTGTATACACAGTGGCCAACATTTTTCAAAATCTGACTTTTGGGCCTTTTTTTTCTGAAACAGTTCTTTTGTCAACTGCCTTAAGGTAGAATATCTCCCTCCCTTCCCCACAATTTCTCTTTTTTAATTACATTTATATCTATGCATAAAAGGTATATCTATGCATAAAATTTAAGAAAGAATCAAAGCTATATATCTTAATCTATATATAGGCATAAAGGTAATTTTTTTTTGTGGAAGAAACAAAAAAAACCCCTCCTAATAACTTTATTATGTGCAATCACTATTAATTTCAAAATGTTATATCTACAAAAAAGAAATCCTATTCAGATTACCTAATGGAAACCATACCTTTCATCAAATTTCTCACATTAAAATTCTCTTGTTGTTGTGCTTAGCAGATACTGAAAGGTTTAAGAGGAACTTTAATGGAACAGCTGTGACCTGTATGAAAAATATTGCACTTGTCCAGTGTGTTTATCAGTTTCTTTGTCAAAATAGGTCACATACTGTTTAGCATATTTATCACTCCACCAAGACTAGACTGACACATTTTGCTATGTAAAACATGCAAGCCATTGGTCACCTAGGTCAACAAGCGTGTATGTTTTAATTTTCCATGGGTAGCATTTGAATCTATTTTGGCAGAAGTAATCAGTAAGAAGAGCAGGACTTTAGATTGACAGGTCTGTTCTTGTTAGGCTTAAATTATTTTCAAGCAAAGGCAGAATGCAAAAATAAATTGAAGAGTGTAATGCTTAAAACCACTGATAATGACATTTTTAGAACTCATTAGAACTAGGAAGCCAGTTAGGCAGTTGGCTGGTTTGTTAGATGAAAAATGAATCATGATTAGATATATCCATGGTAGGAATAGAAATAGTAAGTAAAAGACATTTTTGCCCATTGCTACCAATGTACCAATCTGTTAACTATAAAATAGATGTAGTACACAAATGCACACTATTAATTCACAGAATGGAAATGAGTTCTAAATGTTTTCTGAACGTCCCAGATGAAATGACTGTCCTCCAAACATTCAAATGCCCCAAAGTTTACAACCTTCATTGTAGCATGTGCTTGTGCCTGATTCAAAAGAACTTAAGAAACTCATCATCTTGTCCAAAAACACATCAGATACAGTAGCTTTCTGATATTCTTGCCTACAAGAGTAATTTAAATTGAAAAAGTTTCTTATTAAAGATTAATTTTGGAATTAAGCTTATGGTTTCTGTTATGGAACAAAAACTGCCTAAACAACAGAAAGCAGATAATATAGACATATCACAAAAGCATATGAGAAGCCAGGCATCTAATGATTAAGTCTGGTATTTGTACAATTTTTCTTTAGATTCCAAGTTAAAGATACCTGAAGTGTACTTACAGGAATGAAAGGGATTTTATTCAGTCATGAGTATCTAGCACTATTGATTACAATGGGACTTCTTGCACAGCATGATTTTATATCTGGATCCAAATGGAGTGAGGTGTGAATTAATATTACACTTTAGAGTAACATCACATCAAGAGTCATAGAAACAGAATGGGATTGTGAAAAGCTTTTGAAGTGTCTTTCAACTGGGAAAATGTCAGATGTGAGTCTGTGTCATTATGTAGAAATGAATTGGATTATGGTGAAGCAAAAAGAAATCTGTAATGGTCTCTGAGAATGGGAGACAAGAGAAGAAGAAGCTGCAGCCAAGGCAACAGTGAGACAAGAGATATCTCAGCTCTCAGAAGGACTGGAGATGTGGAAATGTTTCAGAAAAGACTCTTCCTAGTTCTCTGAAAAGTAATGGTGATAAAAGGGCAAAAGTGCTTTCAGTCTTGCAAGATTCTGTTACTGCAACCCTACAATAAAGGGGGTGTTAAGTATACTTTGTTTTGATTTCTTGTCTGGATTACTTTGAATAGCAACTTGGACTTATATACCAATATAAGTGCTTTACAGCCCTCTCTTAGTGTTTCACAGTGCTTTACAGCCCTCTCTTAGTGTTTTACAGAGTCAGCACATTGCTCCCAACAGTCTGGGTCTTCATTTTACCAAACCTGGAAGGATGGAAGACTAAGTCAACTTTGAGACGGTCAGGATTGAACTGCTGGCAGTCAGCAGAATTAGCCTGTAATATGGCATTCTAACCACTGTGCCACCACACTGAAGAGCTGACACCAATTTTATATGCTCCTCTTCTTGCCTTTACTTTCCAGAGAACTAAGGAGGATCCCTTTTGAGATGCTTCCCATATTTGCATTCCAACCGTGGGCTGAGATATCTTTTGTCTCACTGTGGCCTAGGATCAGTGGTGGAATTCAAATTTTTTTACTACTGGTTCTGTGAGCATGGCCTGGTGGGCATGGCTAGGGGGGTCATGTGGCTGGGTGGGCAGTGTCTGTGAGCAGGGCAATAAAGATTAGGCTAGAAACAACACCAGCATGTTTTTTTCCTGCCTTCCTTAAAGGATTAACTCTGTAAAGTGGAAAAAAACCAAAAGGTGATTTCTTCTAACAACCAGTTCTCCGAACTGCTTAGAAAATGTACTACCGGTTCTAGCGAACCTGTTAGAACCTGCTGAATTTCATCTCTGCCTAGGATGTGGATCTTCCTCCTCCTGTCTCCCAAGATTGTTTCAACAGACGATTACATAAACCGACATAATTTCATATACATTCATGAAAAGAAGAATTTATAAGTAGACAAACCTTCAATCTTCAGAAATCCATGAAAATGACAAAACTATAAAAAGACAGAGTAACTACTGATCACAGTTATCAATATGGATAAATGAAATTACTAAATTTAGGTAATCATTAATTATGTAATAAATTAAATTGTCAAGATAAAAACAAGTAATTCCAAAACTTTCAAGAGATTGACCAAATATCCCTTGACTCAGAAAGTTGGAGGGAAAAAAACCCAGGAATTTAAACTCAGGAGCCAAAAGTGGGCTTTGATTCTTAGCACCACAGTGGACAAATCTATATCTCTACAGCCTTAGTCACATTTGCAATAATATAACTACTCTTGCAGAGGCATATTTATATTAGCCTTCTGATGCGTAAACCAATTTCTGAATAAGGACTTCAGCTGCATCCAGAGGGTTCTGCTGCTTTTGTCAGAATGGTAAAGTTAGTATAAATAATTTGTAACCAATGGACGCACTATAACTGGAAGATGGTTTTATGTTTTTATGTTTTGTTTGTATGTATGTATGTTTGTTTGAAAATAAAAAAAATTATTTTAAAAAAAAAAGAATGGTAAAAGTGGCATGGCTCAAGGTTGACTCAGCCTTCCATCCTTCCAAGGTTGTTGTAATGAGGACCTGTCATGTCTCCATCAGAGCCTGAATCTGCGGAGGAAGACAAGCCGGAGTTGGAACCAACAGAGATCAAGGGGGCAGTTTTTTTGGCTTCGGAGTAATATAGGAAGGAGCAGGTCGAATCAGGCCAGGGCCTTTCATGATTGGGACAGCTTGTAGGCAGGGAAGAATGGGGCAGGATGACCAAGAGAGGCTAAGCAGTGAACATGAGAGACAGAGATCAGGCGATGAGCAAGGACCACCCCCTCTTGATCCTTGAGCACAGAGAGTGGAGAGAAAGTGGGAACAAGTGCAGGCGACCCAACTATTTGGGAGGAAAGCGCCCCGCCTCTTTCCACAAGGCACACATGGGGACTGAACCTTAAGGAGACGCTGTGGGGAGGGGCATTTGTCAGGAACAAACACTGAATTCATAAAGGATTGTCTGCTGTTGCCGATGTTGGACATTTCTTGGACTTCTTGCTTTGTTCCTTTGCTTCACGGATTAATTGACTTGTTCCCTTGCCCTGCTGGATTTCTTGTTTGCAGACCTTGTGCTCGTAGCATTGTGCTGGATTACTTGCAGCCAGAGGCTGCTGGAGAGATAGGTGTGTGTGTGTGTGTGTGTGT
>JAEANM010007179.1:0-10492 GCA_017656035.1 Myanophis thanlyinensis
CTTATTACATTGTAACTTTGGTGAAGTTTAATTCTATGCTTGGTGATGTTTAATCCTGTGGCCATGCCCACAGAACCCGTAGTAAAAAAATTGAATTTCATCACTGAAGTTGATGCTGATGCACTGATGATGTCATATATTATTTTTTTTCTTATTTTGCTGCCCATCTTGCTTTGGATCAACTCTGGCAACTTGCAACATTAAATGTTATCTAGTAATGAAATGTCTGTAAGAAAACAACCAAGCTCAGAGAGCATCAAAGAGACCACAGTTCAAACTTCATTCAACAAGAAGCCAAGGTATAATGGTGAAGACTGACCCTCTAGACTGCATGGAGGGAATGTTCTCAAGCCCCAGCTGGAGGATGTGCTGGTGGAGAGGTCCAGGTTGTGGTGACATGAGGGCTAGGTTGGATAGAATGGTCAATTTGGATAGGGGATTTTAGGAAGATGAATGTGGGACTAGTTAACAATCAAACTAGCTAACAATCAAATAGCCAGGTCATCACACAGTGGTGAGATGGGTAAAGGGAGATATCCCAGGCTTGGCAGAAGCCAAAAAGGCTGCAGAAAGTTGAGGGAGGACTAGTGATATAATTGGGGTTGGCCATTTCACAGGAAGAGGGACAAGTAATTTACTGTCCTACTTCATGCCCTAATGCAGTGGTGGCGAACCTTTTACTTACCAAGTACCAAAAAGTATGTGCTTTGCGTGTGCCATCTGCACTTGCGTGTGGCTCCTCCATGTGCGCTGCATGTGCAACCGCACCATCTGTGCATACATGCAGCTTTTGCACATGCAGTGCATGCACACTGTGTGCAGGCACTCATGCACACATGAGCAATCACGTGTCATGTGCAGGAGAGTTCCAAAGACCAGCTGGATTTCCTGCTGCAATCGCACGCATGCACAGCTGAGTCCTGAAAACTAGCTGGGTCTCTGTAATAGCACATGCATGCATGTGCAATCTCATGTGCATGCTCAGCTGGAGGTAAGTTGGCCGACAGCTTGTGTGCCTAGCAAGATGGCTCTGTGTGCCACCTGTGGCACCCGTGCCATAGGTTCGCCATCACGGCCCTAATGCCTCATTCTCTGGTGCTAGATGCTGAATTGTTGGCACTCTTAGCCTCAGACTGATCTATTAAACACCTGCCCTCCTGCATGATCTAACTGGTACATGTTAGGAAACAGATCTGGAATGTACAGTATTATGACAACTGTACTCAGTGAGTAGTCCTTGATGGTACTATATCTACATGGAGAGAAGTAAGCAGTAGTTCCATCTTAGGCCCAGTACTCTTCAATATCTTCATAAATTACTTAGATGAGGGAATAGAAGAATTGACCAAATTTGTTGAGGATACTAAGCTGGCAGGAATAGCCAACACCCTAGAAGATAGGCTCAACATGCATATGGATCTTGACAAGACTTGAACACTGGGACCTACCTAACAAAATGAAATTCAATGTAGAGAAAAGTAAAGTCTTACACTTAGGAAGGAAAAACCCAAAGTACACATATTGACTGGGTGAAATCAGGCTTAATAGCAGCAACTGTGAGAGGGATCTTGCAGTTTTAGTGGACAACCAATTAAACATGAGCTAACGATGTGTGGCAGTAGCCAAAAAACCCAATGCAATTTAGGATTAAAAGAAGGATACAATCAAAATCAAATGAGGTATTAATACCATGCTAAAGCCTTAATAAGACCCACACCTAGAGTACTGCCTCGTTTTTGATCACACTATAAAAATGATGTTGAGAGTCTAGAAAGAGTGCAGAGAAGAGCAACCATGATTAGGGAACTGTGGATGCTAAAACATATGATGAATGGTTGCAGAAACTGGGCATGACTAGTCTAGTGAAGAGAAGGACCAGGGGAGACATGAAAGCAGTATTCCAACATTTGAGGGGCTGCCAGAGAGGAGAGGGTCAAGCTTTTTTCCAAACACCTGAAGGACAAGGAATAATGGATCGAAACTGAACAAGGAGATTCAACCTGGAAGGAGAAATTTTCTGACAGTGAGAACAATCAACCATTAGAATAGCTTGCCTTCAGAAGTTGTGGGCCCTTCATCACTGGAAGCTTTCAAGAAGAGACTGGGCTGCCATCTGTCAGAAATTGTATAGGGTGGGTGGTTGGGCTAAAAGGTCCCTTCCAACTCTGTTAATCTGACCTGCCTGGGTAAGGAAGTTTCCTCATCAACAATTTGTCCCGCTATGATTTAGGTGCTGCCATGATTGAGGCTAAAGAGGTGATTGGTCTTCCAGGAAACTTGAGTAGTAACCAAGTAATTCTGCACTGCAATTAAGGCTTTGCATTTGAAGCTTGGTATTAGATCAAGCCCACAGTGCCTCTGGTGTTCTGGAAAATGTAAACTGTAAAACAGAGTATAGGGCTAAAGATTTCAGGAGGAGAGTTGAGATTTTTCAAAGAAGTCTAAAAGTGCACCCCACCCCTACTTAACTTGATGATAAATCTTGATAGGTAAAATTACAAGTTCACACCTAACCACTTCCAAATAGGGTTGGCAAAGATTCCTGTCTGAAGCCCTAGGGAGATGTGGCTAATCAGGAAACATAAAACATAGGTCAACAGTATGCTTTGCTATAAATCTCCTTCCTATGGTTTATATTAGGTCTTAAGTGCAATTATATCTCACTTACAAAATCTCGGCAATCATTTCTTGATCAAGCAGCACATTCCTTCACAGACACAAACTGGGAACCAGCATGGTGGCTAGGATCAGAGGCAAAAGTGAGCCAGAATTCCCAACACTGCCCAACTGATCCACTGACATTCTGGAGTAAACTCCTAGCATCCCAACCGAAGCATTTGATCTGTTAGTTGCAAACAATTTGTAGAGTTACTCACACCTGTCAATTCCTGAATCACGGCAAAGGATTAAACGGGAAGGCCAAGAAAGTGCACAAAAACCAACTTATAAATTACCCTTTTTATTGAATATCAATAAATTGTATATAATTATATATAAAAAGTATTTTTTAATTCAGTATAAAATTGTGGCACAAAAATATATAAATACCAGTGTACCTTTGAAATGTAAACATAGCCTTTTTTTTTTCATCTTTTGTTGTTGGTGTGGAAACAATGTACAAAAGGAATGCATTCAGGAGGCACCTGTCAATAACCTTAAGTAGCTCTTTTGGCACACACCTGTCAATGGGGCAGCCTTCCCTGCCCAGGCGGCTATTGAATCGCCTGACAAGTGCCTGCTATTAGTCACAGTTCTTTTGGGAAAAAAAGTTGTTAAGTCATATTAACAGGTGCTTGATTGCATAGCTGCTCTTGTAAACAGAAGCCTTGCTTTGAATGGCTACCCAGTGCCTTCTGCAGACATAAGTCTTTGAAGCATTGCTTCAAAATTGAGAATTATCCCTCTGCTGACCCAGAACTAATGAAATACTGTATCCCTGCATAGCTGCACTGAGGAAGGTGCAGACACAGTACTAAGGAGAGTTTGAGACGGTGGGAAGGCGTTAACACTTAGCCTTGTATAGAGGCATATCAATTCAGGGTCATGAGTCGCTGTGAATCTATTGTTCTAGTCAACTTTTTAAGGGTAAAAAACAAAATATTGAACTTTCAGGCAAGGTAGGCACAAGACTCTCGGAATATTTTTCCCATTTGAAAAACATTAGTGAACTCAGATGGCTTTGAAGAAGGCTGGGGAAAATTCTGAGTGGGGAGGGAGGACTCAGATATGAAAGCTGGCATGATTAGTGGCAGTAAACTTTGAGTATCAGATGCAGGGGGCAACGAGAGAGAGGTAATTCATTATCCCTATACTCTGCCTACAAGTTCCCAAAGGATGTATCTGATACCAGCTGAGGAGCAGCTCAACAAGATGTTTTTAGCTACATGTCAAGTTTTGGGAGAAGCTGCTCTTGGTATTGGTACTCTGCAGAGTGTGGGCTCTGTAACATATTGAATTTCCCTGTCAAAAACTTCCACATTTCTAAAAATTATGGGGACATTTAGCCAACCCATCTGGAGAGCACCAGGGTTTTAGAAGCTCATTTTAAAAGATCATCCCATGCTGTTTGGCAAGCCATCATTTCTGATGAAGCAATGATCACGCATGGGCTTGAATCAAGAAGCGTTTTGCCACCTCAAGGGCCAGGAAATGGAATACAAAGGCAAAAAAATCAGGTTTGAAAAATTCTCTTGAAGACAAAGAGTGAAAGAAGTATGATGTTTTTAAGGCATGAAGCCGCTGGAAACAACCGGATTTCAATTTAAGCTGTTTGTGGCAGCTCAGCAGAACTATTTTCCTAGGGACACTAGTTACAATACATGGCTTTGTACGGATGAGTCCATGGCATTTCAACGGGTTCCGATGCAGCCCGTTTCTTCATGTTTGTGGAGAAGTGACATGCGAGAGAAAGTCCGGGAGCAACTTTTACACTGATACTTCTTAACATCTGAATGGGTCTGCAGATGAGCACGGAGATTGGAGCGGTCAGCAAAGGCCCGGCTACAGTGCGTGCAGGAAAACGGCTTTTCCCCTGGAAAGATAAAAGAAGAAAAAGGATCATCAGCCTGAATCTTGACAAAACATGTGAGAGAAGTCCAAAAAAAAAATCATCCCCTGATCCTTTATATTACAGTCCCAATCTTCTTTAAAGGAGACATGTTTATGGAAATCCAATCCAGTTTACGCAAACCCCTAAAGCAGGGGTCTCCAATCTTGGCAACTTGAAGACTTGTGGACTTCAATTCCCAGAATTCCTCAGCCAGCTTCAAGTTGCCAAGATTGGAGACCCCTGCCCTAGAGCACAATTCATCGTTTGGAAATACATTCTGCTTAAGTCAGCAAATATATAAATGGCTTTGCGTCCAAGACATCAGGCAGATGCTGAATTCCAAAATAAAGGGTTAAAAACAAAGGCCTAAATTTTGAGGCTGGGTTGTGCTTATCAAGGATGCCCTTAAAAAGCTAAGCAAAGTAGTCTGTTCTAGGATGGGAGATCACCAAGTAATTCCTATAGTAGGTTAGGGGTTAACCTCCCCATCCCCAATTCTTGCCACAATATGTCCAAGCTGACAACAAAAAATCACCTGGAATCAGGAAGGTTTTACTTCTATTCTAATGAAGCTTGGTTCAAAAGCGAGCATGTAGGGAACTCCGAGATTCTATGCATATTTAACTGGAGAACAACATTATTGGATACCAGAGGTGCTTATTTTAAGAATAGTGTACTGCACTGGTCTACATATATGTTAACGAACTCATAGCATGGTACCATTATGCCCTGTTCTGCCAACTTAGTGCAGCAAAAGCTGAAACATTAATTGTATTTTACAATTAATTCCAATATATAACTATAACTAAACTAACTACACACATACAAATTCCCCCATTCCAGTATAACTATATCCTTCCCAGGTTTTTCCCCCCTCTCTAAGCCTCAACCAACTAAACCAGGCTTGAATTCCTGACTGGGGGGGGATTCTTCTGAAGCTCACTTAACTGGCTGCTCGATTTGGAAAGCACAATTAAGTCTTTCTGCCTTCCTTCAGGCAGTCATCTTTAGGACTTTTAAAAGGGTGTGAAATCAGCACTAAGTAACAATTAAAGGATCCTGCCTCCCCCCCATACAAAAGCTGCTTGGGGTGGGGGGAAAAAGCATTGTAAATGTGATACTCCTTGGATTAAACACTCAAAAAGCCGCAGCTGTGGAATCTGGTATTCAGCCTGGGGCGTTACAGTAACAGGTGCAAGGAGGGAAGAGCAAACCCAGCTCCCCTAAGAGCACCTGCCAAGGCTGCTCCGGCTTCCAAGAGCCCTTCCCCACCATTTCCACGGTCCCATTAGGCAAACAATGCTGGAATGAAGCATCTCCCAGCACCATTTTTTTTTTGTGCCCAGAAGCTAGCTTACCGTGCTTATACCAGGGAAGGCATCAGATATCAGAGGGAGCTTGCAGGGGCCTTCCATATAGGAAACAATGAGGAAGTACCGTAGGTTGTTTATGTATGGCCCCAGTTTAGCACCCTTTTTTATACACGTAGTTAGGTTAGACAAGAAGGGGGGGGGAGGAGAGAAAATATGAAATACCTTGCAGAGTGTTGAAATGCAAATAGAGAGGTGGGCTTGGCCACAGGCATTGGACTGCAAGCCCCTTCAATACAATAATTCCCCCCACACACACACCCATATACACATATACATTGTGTGTGTGTTTGGAATGACTCAAGGCTGATTCAACCAGATGGAGTGCCTGCTGAGCTGGCTTCAGGGCGTCTGTGTCCAAACTAAAACAGGCATGATGATGTGGCTATGGAATTTCCCCCCCCCCTCCAAAACTTATGTAAACTAACAAAACAATGGGAAAAGGGGTAGAAGTAATAACCAGGTAGTTGCTTTACGATTTACAGGATTACCAACTGGATTAACCCAATTTTCTATGCTTACAGAACATCTCAGACCATCATCTAATCACACAGGCTAGATTTACACAAAACATGCTGGAGTGTTGGCTAAGTTTTAGATCAATATGTTGTGCAAAGGCTGTGGCCTCTGGTTAGAAAGACGGGATACAAAAACCAAGCAATAAAGGTACATAGAAAAATGCCACTAATTTATAAACATAAATCTAGATTTGCTTACATAGATATCCTAGATTTGCAGGATACCCTTTATCTGGGATTATGTGGATGTAACCATATATCAAATTAAATTGTTAATTTTATGTTACATGCTGTGCTACAATGGGGTTGGGCAGGTTTGGCATTCTCAGGGTGTTGTGGAAACATAACCAGTGAATACAAAAAAGGGACTCCAAAATCAATTAAGTCAAGAGGTTGGCAAGTATTACATCCAAACAAATTGGATTTCAGGCAAATGTTTTTAAAAGGTCTTAATTAAGACAGCCTTTTTTCCCCCCAGAGACCCTTTTATCTCCTCTGATAAGTACAGGCAGTGTTGACGTGAATCAGGTCAACAAGCAAGGTAGAGAGGACTGGGACTAGAGAAAAGATAAGAGAGGAAGATAACAAGGGACCAGAGACACAAACAGAAGAATTCAGCTTTACCCGTGTGCGTTCTGATGTGGCCCTGCAGGAGCCATGGCCTTGAGAATGCTTTGCCGCAGATCTTACACACACAGGGCAAGGTATGGCTTCGGATGTGCATCTTGAGAGCCCCCAAGCTTACATATTCCTTTTCGCAATATTTACAGCTGAAAGATTTCCTGGTCTGGGAATCACAATGCAACTGTCTGTGCTTGGAAAGGCCAGCAAAAGTTGTGTAGGATTTGCTGCACTGACTGCAGTGGAATTTCTCAGCTTCAGTGGCAGAGGAGGCCGGGCTGGGCGGGTCAGAGCTGGTTTTGCCATCCTCCTCTTCACTGGACAAGGAGGTCAGGTCCAGAGGTTTGGAATCGGGGCTGGGTGGAGAAGCTGCACTTTTCTTGTACTCAGATTCCGAGTTGAAGAAGTTAGAGAAGAGCCCAGTGTCCCAGACCAGAGGAGGGTAGTAAGAGCCAGCACTCAAGAGATCTGGTTGAGGGATGACAGACAAGGGATATTTGTCGTACAGAAACGGAGAGACGATCACTGCAAAAAAAAAAAAAAAAAAAAGACCAAAGGCAATGTATTAGAAAAAAAATCCTGCAGAACTGGACCCAACCCAACCCTACCCTTCTTCTTGTGAGATTGTCGGTTTTGGCATGCTTCAAAGAGCCCTAAGTTCTCTGGGCACAAGCAAAGGGCCAGAAATCTGATAAAACAAAATCTTAAAAGCATCCTTTGGGTTGGGATTCCCCACAGAGGAGAGGTCATAATAGCAAAACCTACAGCGGACCCTGGCTTCAGCCCCGTTTTTAAAACGGGCGTAGCAAAAAAACAAAACGCTGATGTGACTTGGTGGTTTTGCATTCCCAAGCCCATTAAGCAGGCTGCCTGCTTTGGAAAGCATTCCGTTGCAGAGCTCTTCGGAAGGCAGGCCGGCCGAGTTCAAAGGGATTTGTAGTCCCAATTTACTACTTGTGGGAGCTTGTTCCGCGGTCGCCGAGCCGAGCCCGACTGGATGGCACCTAACTAACCTAAAACCTGGATTACTTCTTCCCTATAATTGCTAGTTTGGGATCCGCCGCTCCGCCAAGGCGGACGATCCACAAGTTTCTCCTCCCAAGTTATTAGCGGGAAACTTTCAGCCCGAGCCGCTGCGCTGAATCCGGCACCCACCCAAGGCAATCCGCCACGGGCCGTTTGAGTTGGCCGGTCCTCTCCCCCCCCCAACCTCCGCCCAAGCACTGCCGGAGCCCGCACGGCAGCGCCCCCCTCTCTCTTCCTTCCCGGGCGCAGCACCTACCCGTCTGGCTTTCCAATTCGCTGTAATTGGGCTTCTTGCTGGCCGAAAAGTGTTTCTTGACGAGGAAGGAGCGGGGCATCTTTCCGGCGAGGCGGCTCCGATGCAAGGCTACTGCGGAAAAGACCCCACAACCACGGCAGTCGCGTTGCTCGCCGCTGCTGCTGCTGCTGCTGCTTTTCCCAAATAACCCCGGATCCTCCCTCCGCCGTTCGCCAGGCCGCAGCGATGTAAGCAATTGGAGCGGCTCCGCCACGGAGCTTAATATGAGGCCGAGCGGCAGGTGGGCGAGGCCGATCCGCCTCCCCTGCCACCCCCCCCCCCCCCCGTGTCACTTGGCAGCCAATCGACAAAGGCGGGGAGGGGTCCAGCTGCGAGCTTCTAGCCAGCAGGTGCTCCGCAAACAAAACCCACCGGCCAGGCTGGGACCGGACCGCTCGACATAAAGCCTGCGGGGAGGGTGGGGCGGAAGGTCTGGCCACGTGTAGCCTTCACGCGGGGTAAGAACTGTCTATGGGGCGGCTCGGCTCGGCTCAGGAAAGCAGGACTCTCCTCGGTGGGACTCCATACATACATACATACATACATACATACATACATACATACGTACATACGAGGCGGGGGTGGCGCTTAGGATCAGCGTTGCGTGTTGCATCCCCCACCCCGCGTCTTAAGACCATCCCTGCCTGGGCGACTGAGTTCGCGGGTGTGCGGTTCCGCGGTTCGCGTTTCCCTTGGGAACGGAGCCCCTTTCGTTCCCCCGGGCGAAACACGTGGAGCGCGCTTGTAGCTTTTCTCCAGCCCGGCGCTTTCCCTGCCGCGTGGGACTCTTCACTCCCCTAATCCCCGCCCTGCCTTGGGCTGCGCGCTGCCTTCCCTTCCCCGCCACCCAAACACGCTTGCGAGGGTTGTGAAAACTTTAAAAGGTATAAGGAGGCGACCCAACCCGCCCTTCCCTTCCAGAGCCTTCATCCGTTCTCTGGTCTCCGGGCAGGCACCGTCCCGCGATCGCCACCCCTTATTTTTCGGGAAGGGGGAACGAGGCGCCACCCCCGGGCTCTTGCAAAAGGCGAGCCTCGGGAAGGGGGCAGAAGGGTCGAAGGTGCGATCTTTTCTGACGCGTTTTCGAGGGGAAGGAGTTGGATCCTGCTCTCCCACCCACCCCACTCCAAGTGAAGAAAAGAGGCCTTTGAAATATGCTGGGTCAGCATTTACTTCCAGCAGCAGCAGCAGCAGCAGCACCGCGGAATGAAATCGCCTTTGATTCCCTAGAGAGGGGGAAATGACGACGCGCCACCCCCGCTCTCTTGCAAACGGCGATCCCGCAAACACGTGCCGCGGTTGTCCGAAAGGGGAACCGCCCGTCGATCGCCTTCCTGCACGGAAATCCGCAAAGCGTTTAGCCTCTTCATGTCTCCTTGCTCTCTCTCTCCCCCCCCCCCCGCCACTTCCCCGGGTCCATAACAGTCTTCCTTGTTTTTCCTCTCCGGTGGGAGAGTTGCGGACACGCAGGGGTGGTCTTCCATTCCCTGGGCGGCAGAGCGAGCGAATCCCGCGAGGTTTTATTGCCCACAATCCCGCAGATACTGAATTGGAGAAAGGGGTCGGTTCTTAAACTTTAAAGGGAAGCGTATATGACTGTATGTGATGAATAAAAATTTGACTTGATTTGAAGTACGAGTAAAAGGGATCTGAGTTCTCAAGGCTGATTGTTCAACAGGTGGTGCAGACGCTAGTAAACTAAGTTAATGTTTAAATCCAGATCCAGATTAACTCACCGGGCTGTCTTGTTTCAGCTAGGTTCTGGCCTGATGTATATTGGGAAGTCTGACACATGGTTCCCTAACCAATGGGGCTCAAAATATTGGGAGGACTGACACATCTGTTGGGGAAACCGAACCAAAGGCTTTCCCTTCTCCAGCAAAGGGTATATAATGATTGGTAATAATGTTTTGGGTTTATTAGTGTCTGCTGTTGATATACAGAAATTAAAGTAGAAATGATTTAATGGATTATTCTATAGGCACCAGGAACACTGACATTTGCTGTTAGAATGTCTTCCTTTGGCTCTCCACAAGGTCATGAGCGCCCTCTCTGGGATCCCTTTAGCAAAATCCCCAAATCACTGTCAGAAGTGAAACATTCAGCAGAACAC
>JAEANM010007180.1:3914-17950 GCA_017656035.1 Myanophis thanlyinensis
AGAGAGAGAGAGCAAGCAAGCATCTCGTCTCTGAGCCTTGGGCAGAGCCTTCCTTTTCATTACAAGGGGCAGGATGGAATAAAACAATAAAATAAAACTCAGGATTAGGAGAAGACCAGAGGAGGGTAAGATTTCCAGGCAGGGGTTTTTGTCTCCTTGGAGACACTGAAGTGTTGAATTGGGGGTATTCTAAGAAGTGCTTCCCTAGAATTTATCAAGGCAGGTGGCTATAAACTGGTATAAATAAAGCTTTTCTTATGATGATTATCTGAAATGGATGTGATATTTCTGCTTCTTTTCTGCAGAAAAGAGGAAATTGGGACTAATGAGACTTCCATAAAGAAAGAGGGCTTAGTGCTGTTCAGGCCTTTTTCCTTTGTCTTTACAATGCTTTCTTTCTGTTTTGTATTGTTACAGATTGACTTGACTGAACATCTGAAAATTGGGTTCTTGGATTCCTAGGTAAACAGAGAACTGCCATTGTATTATGAAACTTATGGGAACTTATAATTTTCTTCTTTCTTGTGCAATTACAACCCATCTTCTTATTTACAACAGTTCATATAGTGACCATTTGAAGTTACAAAGCCATAGAAAAACGTGACATGTTTTTCATGCTTATGACCATTGCAGACTTAATTATGGCCATAAGTCGAGGACTACTTCTATAGTCTATAAGGAATTGTGGAGTTGGTGAGCTGTAAATGTTCCTGACAATCTTCTAGGGCAGTGGTGGCGAACCTTTTACTTACGGAGTGCCGAAAAGTACGCGCTTTGCGTGTGCCATCCGCACTTGCCTGTGGCTCCTCCATGTGAACTGCATGCAGCTTTTGCATGCGTAATACATGTGCACTGCATGCAGGCACTCGCACACGTGAGCAATCACGTGTGCATGCGCAGGAGAGCTCCGAAGACCAACTTGATTTCCTGCTGCAATCGTGTGCATGCACAGCGGAGGCCCGAAGACCAGTTGGGTCTCTGCAATCACACATACATGCATGTGCAATTGCATGTGCATGCTCAGCTGGAGGTAAGTTGGCCGACAGCTTGTGTGCCCAGCAAGATGGCTCTCCATGCCACCTGTGGCACCCGTGCCATAGGTTCGCCGTCACTGTTCTAGGGTATATCAATTTCTCAGTTCTCATTTCTTTTTTAAAAAAATTTACAGCTGAATGTCAGTTTCATCCTGGACAAAAGACAAAGTCTTTTCTTGAAAACCTCCTGAACACCCCAACTCCAGGAGGCAAGGTGTCCCATTGATTAATTGTTGTCGCTGTCTGGAAATTTCTTCTTAGTTCCAGGTTGGATTTATCTAAGTGATAGACCTTCTCATATTGTTCTTTTTTTTACCAAGATGTAGTATGTGATCTACTTTGTCAAATGCCTTACTGAAGCCCCAGTAAACTCTATACACAGCATTTCCCTGATCCAGGATTTTAGTCACTTTGTCAAAGAAGGCAATAAGGTTTGTCTGGCATGATCTGTTTTTAACAAACCCAAGCTGTGCTTTGTGTCTTTGTAAAGTTACACACACTTTCTGAGGTTTATTTGATCAGCCTAGGGGTCTCTCAGAATACCCTGTTGGGAAGCTCTGGATGAAAAAATGTCATGCCAGCTTCTCTTCTTTTTATTGCTTGGGCTGAAGTATTTTCTCAATTGATTTCTGTCTACTGCAGTTGACAAACATCTGGCAAGTTAGAGTAATCACATTTCAGTAAATGTCTACTCAACCTAGGTCTAAAATAAATAATCAAAAAGTAACATTAAAGCCACAACACAACACAATACAATAAAAAGCCAAAAAAGCAGTCAAAAATATAAACAGATATATATACAGACAGCCAACATTCATAATTCTGAGGCCTTCTTAAATAATTCTGCCTTTAATATATTCCAATCCAAACTAATAAAGCTGGTTGAATTTTAGTGGGAATGTGATGCAGAACACCATCCGAGAAGCAGCGTCTGCAGGCTTCTCTTCCTCTTTGGTTTACAAAAATAGGGAGCTACTAGTAGGATCTCCTGGGAATTACAGGTTGGGCAGATGAAAACAAATTCAGCAGAGGAACCATTTAATTTAATTTAATATCAAGATTTCTATACCGCCCCATCTCCCAAGGGACTCGGGGCAATGTACACCCAAGTAAAAAACACATATAAACAATTTAAAACCAGTTAAAATTAATTAAATTAAGGCTGATTTTAAATGTAAATATTTTTCCAACAATTTTTAGATGTGTTTTACTGGATGCAACCTTATGTTGATCATAAAGGAGCTTTTTTCATTTTCTTCAAGAACCATTCTTCCCTTTTCTTGCCAAGACCAACAGAAGTTTCCTTCAGGATCTAGACCAGGGGTGGGCAATTATGGCTCCTTCATGACTCGTGGACTTCAACTCCCAGAATTCCTGAGCGCCATAATTGCCCACCCCTGGTCTAGACTCTAGGCAATCCATGTATGTTAAATTCTTTTGAGGGATAGGAATGAGGAGCTATGTTATGATTACTCTTTGTTCTTTATGCTGTGCTCCTTAGTTTCCTTCTTCTTTCCTTCTTCAGTTCAGTTGACAGATGGATCAGTTTATGGAATGGTGCCTATAAGTAAGACCAAATATGGCCTTTTCTCTTATCTAGGGAGCATAGCAGGGTACTTCAAATGCTCCATTAAGAAGGCTGCTTAATGCCACCCCCCTCTTTTTTTAAACCCTTCAGTACCATGTCAGCTGGCAGAGTCCGAACGAAGAAAAAAGTGACTGCTTTAGATCAAGCATCTGATAATCTTCCGTTGAGAAGTTCTGGGAGGCAGGTACTGTATGTCTTTCTAAACATATAAATGAAATGGAAATTGTAATTACTTAAAACTTCTTTATATTGAGCATACATTTGTATTTCCAATGCATCTCCCCCCCCCCATTTGTCTACTACTCTACTGCTATCCAGCTGTTGGAAGAGTGAAGCTTGTATTAGATTCAAAACACTGAGTTTGTATGGTTGTACGTTGCATGGATATCAATGTGTATATGCAAAGCAACCCTTTGTTGCTGACCATTAGCTCCCAAATAATATAGAGGGAAGAAGACCAGGCAACAATTATGGATGGAGGGGTCAAGATAAATTATTTCATTTCCACCCTTGCATTAGGAAAAATAAGATAGATAAAGTAACCTTTATTGTCATTTTTTTTATTGTCAACACACTGATACACATTAAAAAATGAAATTCTGTTGCCTGCTCTCCAAAAGAAAGTATATATCAAACCGTGTACATAATGTAACACACATATGCACATACTATATACATACACCTACACTCATGTATGCATATATATATATGTGTGTGTGTGTATGTATATGTATATATAAATCACTGTCCGTTTTTAATACATAGCGGAAGGAGGAAATATTAGATTCTGTAGCGGCTCAAATGTTTGAATAGAGCTTTAAGTATCAGACTTAAATAATAAGGTTATTTCTTCAAAGTGTGTCTGTGCATTAGAACCTAAGCATTTGAATCTTAGTTGCTCCTATTGTGTGATGCTTTTTAAAAATTAAGCTTATTTTCACTTGGAATATTGAAGCAGTTTACAGCATTAAAAAAAAAAAAATCTACCCCCCACCATTAAAATAAATAACATTATGGTTGCAGACTGGGCTGTTTCTTATCTGGAATACTGTCTATGGAGATTCTCAATCATCTATGTCATGGTTGTCCCAAAGGCGCTTTTCAAAAGGCAACTGGCCTTCCTTTTTTTTTTTTTTTCCTTTGAAAACATTTCGCTTCATCCAAGAAGCTTCTTCAGTTCTGACTGAAAAGTGGAGAATAGAAGGGTTTATACCAGGCGTCTCCAAACTTGGCAATTTTATGACTTGTGGACTTCAACTCCCAGAATCCCTCAGCCAGAAAAAGCTGGCTGAGGGATTCTGGGAGTTGAAGTCCACCAGTCACAAAATTGCCAAGTTTGGAGACCCCTGGTTTATACTGTTTGCATTCATCTGGTCATTAGACTCTGAGAATCATTAGGGCCACTTGGGGATTTATCTATACCCTCAGGGTCACCTGAATCAGAGTGCAAATGGGCGTGGAACCTTCTACTGAAAAGACTGTTTTGTAGACCAGGTATCCCCAACCTGTGGGCCGCAGCCCACTACTGGGTTGCTGCCTATTGGCCACCAGTTCACATGAGTAGCCGGCCAGTGTGTGTATATGTATGTGCATGCAAAGCCCCATTTGTGGCGAGTGTCATGGGCACGGGGGGCCCCACTTGGAAGCATGCACCTGCCCCTCCCACAAAACCATCCTTATTTCCCCCCTCCCCCCCACCACTCTGGGCCACCAACCCAGAAAGGCTGGGGAATTCTGTTGTAGACAAGAGATAGATGAAATTAGATAGATGAAACATTTTTCAAGGAAAAAAACCACAGACGTCCGGTTGCCTTTTGACCTTTGTGACATCTGGAATAGGGATCCAGGAAAAATGAAGGCTGCCATCATATGTGGTGGTAAACAGACAGGGCAACTGCACTGATGCCTCTTTAGTCACAAAGTTCTCTGTGTCCTATTAGGTGAGGAGAAAGGCAGCAGAGGCAGTTGAAGAGGATGAAGAAATATCTGAGAAGAAATACCGGAAATGTGAAAAAGCAGGGTGTACTGCAACTTGCCCAGTCTGCTTTGCTAGTGCTGCCGAAAGGTTTGGGTTTATTTATTTATTTATTTCATTTGTATTTGTAAAAATGTATTGGCTGTCTCCTCTTACCGTGGGGTAAAATAAATGGTTTTGAATCTGCAATACATGTGTGTTATACAGCTCCTGTTCATGACTTTTATTTCAACTATGAATAAGTAAAAGTGCTTCATTGATGGCTAATGTAAAAAGCAATTTGAAACAGTAGGGCAAAGCATATCGTTTTGGTAAACCGCGTTTTTAAATATTTTCTGTTTTAGGTGTGCTAAAAATGGCTATACGTCAAGGTGGTATCATCTGTCCTGCGGGGAACATTTCTGTAACGAATGTTTTGATCATTATTACAGAAGGTAATCTTATTTAAGAGTGTATGCTCTGAAACGACTTCATTCAGTTGCACAAATCCTGTAGTCATTAGCAATTTAAAACAAGAAAATTGGTAGAACTTACAGCATAATCTCTTTGGAAGATTGAGTTTAGTGGGATCTATTGCCAGGTAAGCAAATTTTGGGATTGCTTATTTTTATTTTTATTTTATTTTTAATAAAGAGATTAAATATAACTGCAACATTTGTAGTACTATACCACTCTCAGTTATATCAATCAAAACATATTAATAATGATTGCGAACCAGGCGTTTTGCTTCTTTCTAGAAGCAGGTTGGTAAGATATTCAGACCCAGATTCTGCCCCCCCCCTCGCCACCCCCGTTATAAAAATTATAATGACTAAATCACAAGATTTATTTTGAGAATGCATTAATCTCCACTCTAACAGTTTATGAATTTAATGCAAGAATGTTAGTATCTTTTATCATGTCAGAATGTTAAATTCTTGAGAGAGTAGGCCCGTGATGGCAAACCTATGGCACTGGTGCCACAGGTGGCACTCAGAACCATCTTGCTGGGCACACAAGCTGTCGGCCAACTTACCTCCAGCTGAGCATGCACATATGATTGCACCTGCAGGCATGTGCGATTGGTCTTTGGGCCTCCGCTGTACATGTGCATGATTGCAGCAGGAAATCCAGCTGGTCTTTGGAGCTCTCCTGCACATGCACACACGATTGCTCATGTGTGAGTGCCTGCGTGCAGTGCTTGTGCATTGCACATGCAAAAGCTGCATGCATGCACAGATGGTGCGGTTGCACATGCAGCGCATGTGGAGGAGCCACACACAAGTACGGATCGCTTGCGCAAAGTGTGTACTTTTTGGCACTCTGTAAGTAAAAGGTTCACCACTACTGGAGTAGGCAATCTGCCACTTACCAGACATTTTGGCTGTTTTCCAGGTACTGTTTCAGGGTGCGCTGGACAACCTCAGCACCTTGTATCAGAAGGTGCAATACTAAGATATTAATAGATACTCTCTTTCAAAACTATGTCTAAAGCCATCACAGTAAAAATCAAACATATTTTAGAATTTGGTCCTTTTTGCCTCTCTGTTGCTAAGTATGTATTGAATGCACATAGGAAGCAGAAGCAGGGGGCCTGCTACCAGCTCACTCACAGGTGACTTTTAAGAGAGCTTAATTTCATTTGCAACCTTTCCCTGCATAACAAATACTTGCAACTAGAACTTGTGAGGGACCATAAATATTCAGATGTCTCCTTGAATTGGAAGTATTTGGAGATAATCGGCTGCTTTAAAGCCTGTTTGTGAAAGCAACATCAAGAATAAAAAAAAGTAGAGTTCTATAATAGGTGTTTTCCATGGTGCTTCAGTTTGTACCACAGGAACCTTCTCTTCCAAGCAGGTTGGGGTCATATGGGCCTCAGTTACAGAGAGAAAGAATCTGATCTACTAGGAAGTCCAGTTAAGTTGGATACAACCTAAAATTTAGTTGGAAGAAACAAATCTAACAGTGGAATTATTGTGTAGATTTAGACATCCATGATTGCAGGGGATGTAATTCAAAGCTACCCCTGGAGTAACTAACATAGTATTGCCGTGAAATACTTGTTAGAACCTTTGCTTAGTTTTGCCTCAGCAAGTGGAAATATCTGAGTGGTCTTGTTTGGGCTCACCAGCTAAGCAGGAGCAGATCTGGTTAATGTTTGACTAGGAGACCCTCAGTTATAATCTAGAGCAGAGTCAAAATGAAAATAAAATGCCAGAAGGTAACAATAGCAAAGAGGTTGTGTATTACTAACAAGAAAATTAAATAGATCTTTATGATCTATTTAAGAAATCTGCCTTGATGTGGAGACTTTATTTTTTTTCCTGTTTACTTACGAGAAAACCCTACTGACTATAGTCTTATTTTAATGAATGCCTCCCCCCCCACACTTAATACTGCCCATTTAGATAAGATACAGAAATCTTAGTCTGCTTATTCCTTATACTTATCACTTACTTTTTCTACTTTTGTTAGTCATAAAGATGGTTATGAAAAATACACCGCATGGAAAAGGATCTGGACCAGTAATGGAAAAAGTGAACCCAGTCCAAAAGCTTTTATGGCTGATCAACAGCTTCCTTACTGGGTAACATCTTTATAATAATGCATCTTTCTAATAAATAATCAAGCACATTTTTCATTTTTTTTATTCCACGTGATTGCAAGGTGTAAAGAAAAACTTGATGACACCTAATCGGTCCTCAGTAACCCTTTCTGATACAAATGCTATGTTGTAGTTCTTATAATGAAAAATCAGAATAGGTCATCAGAAAAAAAATCAGATTAACTCATTCAATGAGTTAGAGCATATAATAGGGATTGGATAGATACTATCCACATACATGTATTTGGTGCCACTGTAAATAATCCTAGAGTGTCTTAGAATTTGGCTATTGGATAAAATAACATTCTGCAAAAATTAATTTGTTTAAGAAGATAAGATCCCCGCATTGCCTTGCCTTGAGCTCCCAGAAGAAAATGGGCTATACAAGTTATTAAGGTTTCCAGCAGAGAATTTACTTAGCCCTTACTCAGGACCTGACTCTAAGACCTTGTCATAGAAAACATGAGGTCTACTCCTGGATATTTTGTGCCTGCTTTGTATTGTTTGCTCATTGAAGCGTCAAGTAGTTTCCAACAATATTTGTGAAATAAAGTGGCTAAATGTAATTGAAATTAGTTTGAATTTTCTGAACCAATTTCATTGCCTACATTTATAATTCTTAAAATGTCACTTATTAACCACATAGGTTCAGTGCACAAAGGCGGAGTGTGGGAAGTGGCGTCAATTGACAAAGGAAATTCAACTTACCTCACAAATAGCCAAAGCATATCGCTGTGGCATGAAACTGAACTATTCTACTAAGGTACCTTCAACATCCATTTGCATTGGAATAGACTGGTGGCTCAGTTGTTTCTACTTCTACCCCAGCTATATGGTGCTTCTGTGAGCTTGCCTGTACGTTGTTGGCAATGTACTATACATGAATCTGATGCTCAGTGACTCCATAAACAGTTGCGTTGTTGCGTCTCTTCATATTTGCTAACCATTCATACCAGTTACTTCACCAGAGCAGCTTGTGTAGTTTGCACTAAAACAGTAATTCCCAATTCTTTTTTGTAGCATCAGATATCTCTCAAGGATCTCTGGAGGATCAACGATGCATTACTTATAGGCACATGACTTAATGTGTATTTTAGAGGAGGTTCACAGATTAAATCAGAAATTAATTTTACAAAAGGAAAAATCAAGAGATTTTAGTGTTCCTTTTAGCAATCTTGTAAATGTTGGGATGCCAAAATCTTGTGAGATTTTAACAATCATTCACTATTAAGGCTATTGTAAGAAATTATGTTGGCACGTGTTCTAGAGATGATCTGTAGTACAGCTGTTGTTTTTGAGCATAATTGTTGATTTGCTTGTCAAAGGCAAGTCCTTCTCTTTAAAAATTCTGTTTTTTTGAAGAAAATGCTTCCTGTGTCTTAGAGAAAAAAAACTGCACACCCTTAGCTTTGAATGTCAGGTGCTAAGTTGTGTGATATTGGACATCGGCAATACCTTTGCTTCAGTAACAGAATATTATCCAACTTTTTAAAAAGCTGCTTCACCTATAGTGCTGGTCTGAAGGGGTATTTTGTTTCAGCAGGGAAGTCTCAGGCTACTTATATTTATTCCAGGTGGAAGGCTCAGACCAGTGTGCCATGCCTGAAGATCTGGTAAGCAATGCCTGTGATATTAAAAATTTTGGATTAATTAAAGTTGATGGGTTAATAGAAGCTGCAGCCTTAGCCGTGGATACATGACGTGGTCAAACAATTCTACAGGTAGTCTTCGACTTACAACCACAATTGAACCTAAAAAATCTGTTGTTAAATGAGATATTTGTTAAGTGAATTCTGCCCCATTTTATGACTTTTTTTGCCAGTTAAGTGAATCGCTGCAGTTGATAAGTGATTAATACAGTTGTTAAGTGAATCTGGCTTCCCCATTCATTTTGCTTATCTGAAGGTGGCAAAAGGGGGAATCACATGATCCCGGGACACTGCAACCCGTCATAAATGTGAGTCAGTTGTCAAGCATCTGAATTTTGATCCCATGACTGGGGATGCTGCAAAGGTTGTAAGTGTGGAAAACAGTCATAAGTCACATTTTTCAGTGACATTGTAGCTTTGAACAGTCACTAAATAAATTGTTGCAAGTTGACCGCTGCCTGTATTTTAGAACTGATCACTTTTTGAGAATACAGAGCTAGTAAATTAAAGTGATGTGCTTACCATTCTTGTTCTATGCTGCATGTTATTTCTGTTTCAGAAAATAAAAGACCTTTCCAACAAAGTCTTGAACCTTTCATATTGAGGATATGTTATACACTAACTAGCTCAAGTAGTTCTAACCATCTTGAATGAGTAGTCTGTACATCTTAAGACAGTGATGGCAAACCTGCTTGGATCGAGTGCCAAATGTGAGCACACATGTACGCATGCGCCTTCCACACATGTGTGCGGTTTCCATGGGTGTGCGGTTTGCATGCACAGCTTTCGCACATGCACAATTCATGCACACACCTTTTGCACACGTGCACACTGCAGGAGTCACATGCACAATCACACAGGAATCGTGTGAAATCTCACGCACAGTCACGCAGGAGTTGCCCACACACACGCATGCACAGTCAGTGACCGACAGTTGGCATGCCGGCAGAGATGGATCTGCGTGCCAACTGGGGTACGCATGCCATACGTTCACCATCACAGCCTTAAGACGTATTTAGAGCGCTTTCCTTGCATTGATAGAATTGGCAGATGTATGTATGTATGTTGTTTTATTATTGGCTATGTGTAAGAAGCTGGCAATGTATAGAATGTCTAGGAAATCTTTAGAATAAATGAAATTTTTAGGCAAAATATGAAATGTCTGCATTATTTTAATATGCTATATACTTTTCCTAAGCATTGTTTATAATACCTAGGCATTATGCAGAATGACAAGAACTATTAAGGCAAAGTGTGAAAAGAGAGTCATGAAAAGGGTTAGGGTTAGAGTTTAACTGTAACTCTAACTCTATATTGAAAAGATGTATATGAAAATGAAAGAAGAAATGTGAAGTAAAGCACAGGAATTTCTTACTGAAAAAAACAAGAGAAAAAGGCCAGTGTCGACCTACTTGTTGCAATAAGGAAGGCTAGAATGGGATTTTAGCAGGGGTATTTTAAATTTTGCCATTTTGCCTTTTGGCATTGCATAGAATTCCCAGGAAATGTGTGAAATAATAAACTTACCATACTTTGATATCCCACTTTTGGCATTCTATAGATTCCCTAGGCATTCTATAAAATTCCTAACTTCACACATTGGTGATAACATAACTACATATATAATTGTGTATACAAACATACATATCTCCAACTTATCTTTTAATGTGAAGTTCAGTCAAGATGGAGAAATAATTCTGGGGATGGGGAAGAAATTTGAGTTGTTGCTAAATATTTTCTTCTCGACTTCTGTTCTAATGCTCCTTTCTAGAGAGTTGCTGAAGTTTCAGATCTCTGGTGGTATTCCATGCTTATCCTTCCTCCCCTATTGAAGGATAGCGTGGCTGCTCCACTACTGTCTGCATACTATCCAGACTGTGTGGGTATGAGTCCTTCTTGTACTAGCACTCACCGATCGGTTAGTGAATCCAATGCGATAAAAATGGAAAACTTGAAGACTCCTCCCTCCATAGCTGGTAAGCCAGGATTTTTTTTCTGCCCTCCTTTAAATACTCTGTATTTAGAATTTAGATAGATTATTTATTGGCCAAGTGTGATTGGACACACGAGGAATTTGTCTTTGGTGTGGGAGGAGATAGGTGATAGGAATGATGAGAAGAAGAATAGCAATACAGACTTAGTAAATAGTTTGACAGTGTTGAGGGAATTATTCGTTTAGCAGAGTGTTGGCATTCGGAAAAAAGCTGTTCTTGTGTCTAGTTGTTCTAGTGTGCAGTGCTCTATAGTGTCGTTTTGAGGGTAGAAGTTGAAACAATTTATGTCCAGGATGCGAGTGGTCTGAAAATATTTTCACAGTCCTTTTTTTGACTCGTCAGTATATAGGTCCTCAATGGAAAGCAGGTTGGTAGTAGAATTGAATTATAACCGAGAATAGGCATTATCAGCTGTAGGTTCAAGCAGATTTATTCTCTCAGTGATCAGTCAACACTAACATTGTGTGTTTTCCATTGCACTTGATCCTGTTTTTTTGAGTCTACAGTTATAAACTGGCTTTGCCAGTTTACAGCTTATATTGGCTTCAGAAGTGGAATTTAGGAATGTTATGTTACCTTTACTGAATGAAAACATATTGCTGTTCTATAGGCAATTGATTCTTTCTTGTGTTTCAGGAATGAACAAATACTTCCAGCCTTTCTATCAGCCCAATGAATGCGGTAAAGCCTTGTGTGTAAGGCCAGATGTCATGGAATTAGATGAACTCTATGAGTTTCCAGAATATTCTCGGGATCCTACTATGTACCTAGCATTGCGAAATCTCATTCTGGCTTTGTGGTACACAAACTGCAAAGTATGTTTTTACACATTCTCAAAAGATTTATCAAGTTTGATATATTGATAACTTTGTGGGACTGTGAAGCTTTTCTGTCCATGCCATCATCTTTTTAGTGATTGTTCCCAGGCTCTGGAATTTCTTGTAAGGAAGACCAAGCTAATTCTCCTTCCTTTGAGCTTTGTTCACTCGAACCAGAAGATTTTATCTAGAAGTTTTTCACTTGTTACTTTATTGATTTATTCATGAGATTTATTTATTCATGAGGTAGACATACTTCTTTTAGAAAATGAAATACAGGAATGCAAAGTACTATTTTCTGAAGCATGTGTTTTCTACTCATTTAATTCTGATAATCTCACTTTATATACTCTGATAATTTCTTCACATGAAAGCTACACCACAAACTTCCTCAACTTGATGTCCTCCACATGTGTGGGAGCTGTGATTCCTACAACTTCAAGTAATGCTTTATACTTTGGAAAACATCAGGCAACATCTATACTGTAGCTGGTCTATATCTCATAGATATGCAACCCATCACTTACAAACTGCAAGAAAGTTTTCAGTGTATCTCCAGAATAAGTTGAAATTTTGATTCCCAGGGAAGGGAAGGATTGTAAGAGAGAAAAAAGGTGCTTTAAGTCAGGGGTCTCCAATCTTGGCAACTTTAAGACTTGTGGACTTCAACTCCCAGAATTCCTCAGTTCCTCAATTCTTGGAGTTGAAGTCCACAAGTCTTAAAGTTGCCAAGGTTGGAGACTCCTGCTTTAAGTCATGCACACTCTTAAGGAATTGATTTCATTTCTTGAAACATCCAGAATTAGGCTAATTTCCCCTGCTTTAGAGGTCATCCTTTCTGCACCAAAAGTCCGGAAACATTGCTCCCATCTAGTTGGTGATGTCATCATTATGCTGTGAAACTGTTGAGTGTGTCATAAGATTCTTTGTCATTATTTCTTCAGAAGTATAGATAATTATAAGCCAGTATTCCTCAGTTGCAAGACAATTTGCTGCATGGTTTGAGTTGGATCTGCTTCATGGCTCTTTTTCTCATTTTGGGTTTGGTTTTCTTCCTTCAATCTGCAGGAACCTCTAACTCCTCAGAAATGTACTCATCACATAATTGTTCGAGGACTTGTACGCATTCGCTGTGTTCAGGAGACAGAAAGAATTCTTCACTTTATGACCAGGAAAGGTCTGATTAATACAGGAGTTTTGTCAGTTAATCGAGACCAAGCCCTGCTTCCCAAAGACTACCACAACGTAGGTCTTTTAACATGTAGTATATCATTAAATTGGTTATATGTCAGAATATTCTGAAAGTACAGAAACATCCCAACAAAGATTTTTAGTAAAAACTATGTTTCTGGGATGTTTTTAGTTCAGGAAATTCTTGACTTAATGACCACAATTGAGCCCAACATAAATGATCTGTTATAAGTTGAGAGCTTATTTATTACTTCTCTAGTTGGCAATAGATCGCTTCAGTGGGAATATTATCTCTATATTTTAAGCAACTGGTATGAAGTTTTGTAAGGCCTATTTAACTAGCTTTAGAGAAATAGTATTTGCAATAATTCCTTCTTTCCTTCATTGCAGAAATCTGTAATTGTGGTTGGAGCTGGCCCAGCAGGATTAGCAGCTGCAAGACAACTTCAAAATTTTGGAATTAAAGTAAGACCTGATCATATAAATCAAGATACTGTAATACTGTTATCTTCTGGCATAATTTTATTACATTCCAATCACTTGAATATGAACTTTTACAATCCAGAAAGTATTCTGGTGAATTATTCCATCACACAGTTAGGAGCAGAGTTCGTATCTAGTTGGAGGGACTAAAGATTAAGATGACTTTGAGGTTATTATGGTATGGTTTCATTATGTAATATAGAGTTTAGCCAGCATTGGGATATGATAAATTCAATTGTCTTCTTACACTTTCCTTCTTTAAGAAAAACTTCATATAAGTATGTCTCTGCTTAACACTTCAAGAACCTCTATTTAGCAATAGCAGTAATACTTAGACTTATATACCACTTCACAGTGCTTCACAGTCCTCTCTTAAGTTGTTTACAGAGTCAGCATATTGCCCCCCACAATCTGGCTCCTCATTTTACTGACCCCAGAAGGATGAAGGATGAGTCAAACCTTGAGAGCTTGTCAGAATCAAATTCCTGGCTGTTGGCAGAATTAGCCTGCAATACTGCATTCTATTTTTTTTTAATTTTATTTTTTATAACCACACCCAAAAAAACAAAAATAAAACATACATATATACATACAAAACATAAAATCATCTTTCGATGTAGATATTTAAACTTTAACTCTCCTGGGTTTCCTATATATACATTTATTTATATAATACATTTTTTCTTTATCATATATTTACATAAATACAGTATACCA
>JAEANM010007181.1:0-17950 GCA_017656035.1 Myanophis thanlyinensis
TTAGGCAGCTAAATAATGAAATTCTGCTGACTGATTTTTGTGGGGGGTTTGTTTTGCTTTTCCCCCCAGTTCACCTCTCCTCTGAATCTTTTATTTCTCAGACCCATCCTAATGCCAGCAAACTGCCATTAAAGGATTCTTTCACTTACGATGATTACAGGTTTGTTTCCCTTTTTATTTAAAAACTAAGTTAAGTTTTCAGATTTTTTTCTCTACCCCCAATAATCAAGTTATTAATCATGAATCCCTGGTCCCATCATAATACTTAGCATTAGAAATCAAAGAGTATAATTATTGCAGCCATCTGTATTTAATCTTCAATGTTTGTTAGCTAACCAATTAGCATTAATTTATGGTTTCTTCTAAAATACATTGTTATGTTCCTTTCTAAAATTTCTCTTAAATCATTTTTGTTGCAGTTGCTGTTTAATGTTCTGAAAAATGGTTAAAATAAGTGAGACTTCTTTGAAAGATACTGTGACATAATTGATAACATTAAAAGTAAAGTTAATTCACAGAAGTTTTCTACGCCTCTCATATCCTAAAAATAATTCCTAATTTTCTAGTTTCTTCTTAGTAATTATATAACACATTGAAGTATATGTTCTATGTACTGTTTTTTATTTTTAACTGCTGCCTATTTTTCTAGATTTTCAAAAAATAGGATTCTGCAGTTGTTTGACTTTAATAAACCTATAATGGTATTTAATATAAAAATATCTAAATTGTTTGAAATGTATTAAAACAAAAAGTTACCACCACTAACTTCTTTTTGGCTTGTTAGGTGGGCAGTTTCCTCAGTCATGGCTCGACAAAACCAGATTCCTGCTGAGGATGGCTCTAGAGTTACATTAGCTCTGATACCTTTATGGGACATGTGTAATCACACCAATGGACTGGTAAGGACTGTTTAAATAAATGCAATTTCTTTATTCAGCATCTTTTTTGGGGAGGGGATAGGTATTTTGTTTCATACCAATCAAATTAAACACAAACATATTTTAATATCTGACTTGATTTGGAGATCTTTGAAACATGAACGCATTCACATGGAAGTTTATTATTAAGAATAAATATTGCATACAATCCCTTATAGAGACGTCTATTACTGAGAACTGTCTTATGTGTGCTGTACAGTGAAGGAATTAGTAGTGATGACCTTCACTTTGCTTTTGTTTTATTGTTATTAGAAATTAGTTCATCATTTGGTTGAAACTAGTTTTAAAAGGCCTGAGATTAAAATCTTTCAAAATAGGGAGGGCTAAGGAATTATCTTATCTTTGTTTACCTCTACTAAAGAAAGTTAAAAGAATACTTGAAATTCTTTTGAAACTTTTTTCTTACTTTTTTCTATGTTCTTTTTTTGCATTATTCTAGTACAGTTGTCCTATATATTTTTACATTTCCCTTTCCTATTCTTTCACCCTTTTCCATCTTAGCCTAGTAATATTTTATCTCAACACATTTCTATGCCTTTTGTCTCTTAATGTATATTTAATGGTAGTTTAAAAATTTCCTTCTTTATATATAACTTTTCCATTTTGATCCTCTTTTATGAAATTTTCTTATACTCTATTTAAATGGGATATGAGATCCCCTCCCCCAATTGTTTCCTTTTTTTCTTTGCTTCAAAGCAACAGGAGGGAAGCTGACTTTCTTTGGGCCAGGTTACAGAGGGAGGCTTATTAGCTTTCCCCTTATTCTAGTTAAAATAGCAGCAAGAAATAAAGAACTGATTATCTGTGAATCTACTATAGTTTCCTTTTGCTGCCTTTGATAAAAACTCAAGGGTCTGTCTTTTCTTTTATCTTAAGTGGTAATTACAGGTGTTGTAGGAATAAATAATAATTTTGCTTAAGATAAATGGAAATTATAATGTTAAAAAGTCATAGAATATGCTAAATTATTATTTTTGTTGAAGTATTGTAATACTCTAACTCACAAAGAATTAAAAATATTGTTTGTTTTGATGCATAAAGTTTTTTGCTGCAAATAAGATCAAATGAAAGTTTCATTTTATCTACCAGAAGAATTCCACATATTATCAGCAGTAACTGCATAGACAAGACAGTGTTCAGCTGTGCTTTTTATATTTTGAGATATTAACATTAACATATGCTATTACTTCTGTACAAAAATATGGTATCCCTAACTATGCAGATTATTTGCAGTGTGACCATTGTTTAACTTTTCCCAGATCTCAAGTATAAAATTAAAGTACCTTGAAAGAATGGAGAAATCAAATGAATGAATGAAATTCACTTTTCAATTACTCAAATTCAATTACTGAATGAAATTATAATAAACTATATGAAACAAAATTTCAGAAGCGTGCCTTTTCCATGACTGTCCCTATCTTGTGGAACACCCTTTCACTGAAAATTTAACAGACTCTCATCCGACTAGCCTTTCAGAAGGCCATTAAGATCTGGCTGTTTACTGAAGTGTTGGGATAAGATTGTATAAATATAAAGTATGCTGAGCCTGCTGTGGGGCATCCCAAGGGGATGATTACAGTGCATGTTTTTTGTTTAAATGCTTTTGCATTCTGGACCAGTTGTAACTTCCAAAAGGTCTTCAAGAGTAGCCCCATGTAAAGCACATTGTAATAATTCAGATGTTAATAATCATGAGCATAGCTTGCTAGTCCAGGAAAGGATGAAATTGGTGCACAAGGCGAATATGTGCAAAGGCCCTCCTAGCTATGGCTCATCAAGCAGGAGCTTTGAGTCCAGAAGGACCCTGTATTGTGTATCAGTTAAGTCCATCCAGCATCAGAAACGTCAAGATTTTTGGGGGTGGGGTGGAGTGGATTCAAACCCACACCATCTTGCCAAAAGTTGAGCTGAAATTGGTTCATCCCCATTCAGACCCTTACAACCTCCAGATACTCGGACAGCACTACAACTGAATCATCACCAGTATAGAGAGATATAAGTGGGTATTATCAGCATATCCTGTTCTATTGGATGATCTCACAAAGCAATTTTTATAGATATTAAAAAGGAGAGGGGAGAGCCCTGAAGTATTCCACGCTGCAAGGACCTAGGGCTCACCCTTCCTCACCCACCCCCTTCAATTGAAACCAGCCATTAAAAAAGAGAAACACTGCAAAACAGTAATTTGGAGCTCCCACTGCCAAACCCTGGAGCCGGTCCAGAAGGATACCATGGTCAAAGGTATTGAAAGTTGCTGAGAGATCCTAGAAAGGCAGGACAGTTGCAACATCCTATCCCAGGCCCTCCAAATGACCAATGCTGTTTCAGTGCTATATCCCACTGAAAGTGTCTAAATAACTCATGTCATCCAGGGCACTCTGAAGCTGCATGCCAGCCACCCTCTCAATAATCTTCCCCAAAAAAGAAAAGGTTGGATACTGGATGAATATTAACGAACATGGCTGGATCCAGTAATTATTTTTCTACTGCTTATTCCATTAACAGCTCAAAAGATTACAGAGTTGGGCAGCTAATAAATTTAAATAAATAATTAAAAGAGCAAAACTACATTTAAAAGAAACCTTAAAACATTGTCAAAATATATTTAAACTTGTATTAAATAGATTTTAACTTTTAAACTTTATTTGCCATGAATTGGACTTAGACAGCAGCTGACAACTAAAATTCTTTCAACATGATAGTTATGTGGACATTTAAAAGGTACTACTTACCTCCTGTGTTGCCACATTCAGGATGAGTTGCAGTTTGTGGAACATCTTCAATGACTGCCTCACAAAAAGCACATTATAGTAATTATAGTAATTTAATTTTGACTTGCCAGCACATGTCACTAAAGCATCTCTCTCTGAGTAAAACAACTAAACTGATCCATTGCCACTGATGTTACTTACTCCCTGAAAGAGAGTAGTGTACTCCCAACAAGAACACTAATCTAGTCTTAATCCTGAAGTCCAGCCCCAGACAACTCTGTTTTGTTCACATTGAGTTTGCTTGTCTGTCACAAGTAGTCTATTACAAACTGAAGATATTTAGAGACCCTGGAAACATCCTACTGTGAAATTATAAGAAAGAAATATAACCAAATAGCATAAAAGCAAGTTCTCGCCGTTGTTTGCAGGGAAACAGAAGTTTTCCTGCAAACGACGAAACAGAAGCGCACGAAAGAAAAAAGATCTCCCTCTTGCAGAGCTGCCGGTGTTGTGATGCCCCACCTCCCACCAGCCAGCTGGTCTTCAGGTCTCCACCACAACCGTTGTTTATAGGTTTTAGCTCCCAGTCCACTACCTCTATACATCTTGCCAGACTGATGTGTTAACTCCAGCATGGTTAGAGAACCATGAAATTATTGGTTTGCATATAACACTAAAGAAAGTACAGATAGAACCAACTAGGTTTTTTAGCTGCACCTATAGATAGAAAGGGCCAAGCTATATTTTTCCGTTATTTCTCATTTACCATATCACTTGAGTGGATTATGATTTACTCCCCAGCAAGTACAAATATCATTATTTCATAATCCTATACATTTTTTGGTATGATGAGAACATGATAATGTTCTGGTTCAGAAAGTTATAATTTTATTTATTTCGTTTATACTTCACAGTATATTTATTTTGGATGTTTTTATTATTTTTATTTTTTATTGTTTCAAAATATTTTAGCGTCTTAATTGTAATGTATTTGAATTGTAAACTGCTCAGAGTCATTGACTGAGATGGTTGGCTATAGAAATTGAGTAAATAAATATACATAATTCCTTATATATCACTTTTTAAGTACTATAAGAGATTATATGTTGGGAAGGAAGGGGTACAAATGTATTATTCATTGATTTGTATCCTTTTGGCAATTATTTATTTCTATTTACTGTATATGACCGTCTATCTCAAGCAAGTGACTTTGGGTGGCTAGTTACAATTAAAACCTTCAGATACAAGGAATACATTAATACAACCATTAACAGACTCTAAATGACATTATGACTTCCATGTCTAGGAGCTCAGCCAGTTAAGGCCAAGTGAGTTGGGACCATTTGGGATCCATAGGGCAGTTTCCATGACAGAAAATTAATTGACATTAGCAGTCATTTGGAGACGAGGTAACCTATTTTCGTTTTCTGAAAAGATAGGTAACTTATATACAGTTTTTTAAAAATTTCCCTTACCAAAATCACTCGGCAAATCACAATGTATAAAGTAACACTTCTCCAAGTTATTGCGAAGCTCAGTGATACATATCTAATATTTTTACTGCTGCTAAATTCTGTGAAGCGTTTTTATTTTTTATTTTGTCATGCTTGTCAACTAAAAACGTATCCAAGGAAAGTTACATACGATCTTTTATTGATTTATCGGTAAAGATTTGTAACTTCTCTTTCAGGATAAAATACTGTCCACTTCCCACAGCTTATACTAATTAAAGACCTGACATAAAAAGCAAAAAAGAAAGGTAGAGAAAGGAATATATACTAATGGACTCAAATTCTCCAAGTCACGTAGGATTTTCCACAATGGCAAGCAGAAATGAAAACAGTTTGGTGTGAGAAAGTCAAATATATCCTCTCAGCAGAATAGCTGTTTCCCAATTCTCCTCTGCATCATTTTGATGAAGATAATTGCCACTACACCTTTATTAATGGCCTTTCTATTGGAAAGAAAATGTCAAGATGTTAAACAAAATGCTTAATATACCATAGATTAATAAAATAAGTCTTCATGTTGCCTTCTTTGTTTTTTTTATTAGCAATAAACTGATAGATTCTGAAATACATTTCTTTAATTAAGAGCAGTTAATTATTTGAACTTTTTACTTTTAATTTTTTTTCTGTAGAAATGGTATGTGTTATAAAAGTAATATGGATAGAGTTATATACTTTTTGGCAAAGGTTGGATATGTTTGAAAGATTTTATGTGATTTTATATGTTTTTGAAGAAAAAGCAGAGTTATAAAAAAAAATAACATACACCATATTTGTTTCTATGCTTTGCTACCTTTTTATACTGAATTCTCTAGTTTTTCTGATGTTTTGTTTACTACAATAAAGATTAAATTAAAAAATACAGTAAGTCCTAAAGTGCTAAGAATTTTCTATATTTTTTTAAATCCATGATCTAGATTACCACAGGCTACAATTTAAAAGATGATCGTTGTGAATGTGTGGCACTTCAAGATTTTAAACCTGGTGAACAGGTAACTTTGTGTACTTATGTGTATGTCCAGATGGTTAAATATTTACGTTTTTAATGTAGAAACATATGTATAGCTATTTTGAAGAAAAAAGAAAGAAAGAAAAAGTCCATGCAAATGAATGGGTATTTAGTAAATATATATTTTGAGTGGGAAGTTTTCCTGGATTGAAGCAGAAATAGTGTTATGAATAATAAAATAATGTAAGCAATTCAACTGTCAGGATTCATTCTCCAAAGGAGAATATATAATACATAACATACATCAGTATCTGTTTTAGTTATTCAGCTGTAGTATTTCTTAGATTCATAACATCCAGGAATACATGTTGTCTATTAAGTCATGGATTTCTTAGCAAAGTAGTATGTGGAGCTGTTTATTAAGCTTAAGTATATAAGAACATAATAGATTTATTAACACATCATGATAAAACATTACTCAGTATTATGAATGTCACAAACCACCAGGTTTTCTCTCTGAAAAGGATAGCTGCAGTAGGACACAGACATATCTGGGGGTATAGTTTCCTCAAATAAAAAGCTGAATAATTTCCCATGAAATTGTCACTAGATCCTTCACTACTTCAGATACCTTTCCTTCCTGTTATTTTTCCCCTTTCCTTCTTCCTGTTTTGCTGCTGCTGCTTCTGCACTTCAGGGCATGTCTACAAGGTAAGAAAGAAGGAATGAGAAAGACACAATTGCAATAAGAAGTATAGACAAGTGGAGGAAGAGCCTTGCCTACAATTTAAACAACAACTACATAACAATCCTCTTTGTTTTTGTTTTTGTAAAAAAAGTACTTGAATAAAAACAATATTTTTCTCTTCCTTGTTGGGCATGGTTTTGCATTTATAGCTTCAAGAAATCCCATTATTTCACCACAATGCTTGCACCTCTACCCTTCTAGTAATTTCTGCATTTTACATCCAAAATTTCCACTTTTCTTTCTCCAGTATATCTGCTGTCCTTATTTCTGAATGTTTACGCTTTTTCTGGCCATTCATACCAGTCCATACTTGCTTCTTTGTTATGTTACTTGGGAGAAAGAGTTCTTTATAATTTATTATAAAAGGCCACCTTGATAACTACAATGTATATTAATAGAATAAATATTATATTGCATATCTGAAAGTCCAAGAATATAGCACTTTTCTTTGTAAAGTTTAATGATTTTGCACAGTAGATTTTCCCAAAGAAGTAGCCTTACGGAATAGCCTTCCACCCTGCGTGGCATTTCAACCAGCATTTTGAGTGAGGCACAATATACAATATTGTTATTTGTTCAAAGCAGCAAGACGTTTTTTCCTCATTAATCCATTATTTGATTATCTTATAACACATTTCTTATCAGCTCATATTCAGCAGTCAGAAAAAGACTATCTTTACATGTGGCAAATTCCAGCATTGCTTGCAGTTCAAAAGAGAATCAATTGAGCATTAATGATCTATATGTATTAATCCAATGCAGAAATATATTGAGGCTTTGAACAATGTGAAATGTTTAAGTGCAAGCAATTTGTGAAATATTTGTGTTGTACTTTGTTGAAATACAGTATTTTTACTCATTTGTGATCTTTTGTGCTGTAGTTTGGGGCAGGGAGGTTATTTGTCTAAAGTGCCAATTGTCATTCCAAGATTTGATGCTAAGCTGTTTTTCTGTTCCTTCTCTTTTCATCTTCTTAGATTTACATTTTTTATGGCACTCGGTCAAATGCTGAATTTGTGATCCACAGTGGATTTTTCTTTGATAATAATTCACATGACAGAGTGAAAATAAAGCTTGGAGTAAGTAAAAGTGACAGGCTGTATGCTATGAAGGCAGAAGTCTTAGCTCGTGCTGGAATCCCAACGTAAGTAAAATTAAGAGAGACTGCTTTTATCTTAAAGTATTGTAAGCTTGAAAGCCCTGTAGAAGATTGATTAATGAACTTTTAGTTAGTGTTCTTTAGATCCTAAAGTAGCAATCATAAAATTTATCTTACATTGCATAGTATGCCATGTTTACTTACTATACATTTTGTTTATACATCCATGCCGAAATAAATTATCTGAGGGTATGGGACATGGCCCAGTTTGCTCATTTTACTATTTACTTCTCTTAGTAGAAATATAATGCGATCATGGTATCATTTTTAACAGTACTACTGCCAATATTTTTCATGTTTGAACGGATTATTGTGTCCTATGCAAACATTGTTTTTTTAAAGCAGCATTGGATCCCCAAATAAATTAAATAGAATATATTCTATATGTTAGGTGGTTAGTGATAGTATGTTATAACTCATAGTGTAGATTGGAAATTCAACTTGAAACATCTTGGAGGCATGCATAAATGTTAACTTTGAAATTACATAAAATAACTAACTTATTCTGGAAGAGAAATGGTGTGACATTTATGTGGAAGAGTTTGGAATAGCTTGTTTAATTATCTGAAATTGAGTTGATCCCTTGTAATCCTCGTTGCAAGAGTAATAGTATATTATAAATTAAGACTTTTTTTATTAAGTAATCATCATAGACTGATTCATTCTTTATTTTATTAGTTCCAGTGTTTTTGCTTTGCATTCAACGGAGCCTCCAATCTCTGCTCAACTACTGGCTTTCCTTAGAGTATTTTGTATGACTGAAGGTAAAAAACAAACTTTATAAGCACATGCATCTGATTTGTTTTATTAAGTGATAATAAAAATAGGATTAAAAGAGGCTTACCCTTCAAGCATCTATTTTAAAACAAATATTATTAGGCCACTGTAGCTTAATAGTCCATTAAAGCAAAATAAAATAATTATTTGCTTACAAAAGCTCCCATATGCCTATACATAGGCTTCCTAGTTGTTTGACATTAAGCTTTATTTAATAATTGGTTGGATTATAATTAACAGATATACTTTAAAATCTAGAAGATAACTTGAATGGCTTTTAGCCTCTTTTTCAGCTACTGAGACTTGAATATGGAGGTGGCTACTGGATTGACAGCATACCCCATCTCTACCCCTGGCTCTCTGCTTTTCACTTGTCCATCTTTTTGTTACAATATTGGTGTCTTTGTTGTTTTGTTTTTATTGCTTATTTTATTTTTCCATTTTCCCATCTCATTGTCTGCGTCTCCATCATACCTGAATCATTGTGGGTTATCATCTTAATTTTTGACCATGTCAGGGTTTAAGAGAGTCATCCTAGATATTATTTAGCCCGGATTTGTAGAGAGTCAGAAGAAAAATCCCTTATTTACTACCGCAATGGCAACTTCTATGAGTGATTTTTTTCTTTACTTAATTGCCTCTATAATATATTTTCTTTTCCAGATAGAAGTACATATGTTTTCATTAGTTGGACTCAACATTTTGTCCTTAATGGTGTTAGAAAAAAGATTCCACTGTACATTGCCCTTATGCTGTTATCTCAAGGACAGTCAAGACAATCTTATACTTTTTGTTGTTGTTATCTGCTCTCTGTCCCTTTTATCAAATATAGGGCTCTGAATTAGTAACTTCCTGACTGAGATGTTCTGATGAGACAAATATTCTATATGTTAGCAAACAGACCTACAGAAATATCTAGAGCAATCACTTAATTTTGCTTGGGAAGTATAAATAGGCTTTGGATTTACCTTTGGCTGATTTTTCTCTTCTAGGGTGGTTTACAATTCTGTTAATTTCCTCTTTTGCCCTTTTTTGGGTTTGATTTTATCTGACTCTGCTTTGTTTTATACTTTGGTCTTTGGATGTAAATAAACTAAACATGCCTCCCAGTTAGTCATTTTGCCACTAAATTGCGACAGTGTGACTTTAGGATGTAAGGGAGGCAGGTAAGAAAATAAGAAATAATTCACATCTCTTTCAAATAGGCTTCACAGACTTAGCTGAGGTTTGTCACATAAACTCAGTGGAACAGATTTTTTTCTGCAATTTTTTAGACTTGGAGGCTGAAATGGCTTAAGACCTCTAGATGCATTGAATCTCTTTAAAAAAAACCCATCCTATTGCAGCATTTTTTTCTCATTCTTCTGAAGGAGGAATTTTAAGGCACAAAATGAAATTATTCTTTCACTTGCTTGTTTTCCTACTTATAAAAAGAAAAAAATATTTTCCATGTAACCCTGAAAAAAAGAGTCTTAGTATCATTGCTCCCTCTACTGATAAAGGAAAAGCCTGCACTTTACTTGAAATGAATTCTCTTACCAATCTGCCCTTTCTCAGCTCCAACACTTTATAAATGTTAAAGTAACCAATTAATAAATCTTTTAAATAATAGAATGAAAAAAATGGGGGATAATAACATGTAAAAATAATAAAACGAGAGGAAAGCAGCTTCATCCACAAAAGCATAGTGAAGCCCTTGAGCTGACACATATTGTTCAGTTTTGTAATAAAGGCAAAATGTGAATTGTTTTATTTTAGAGCATCAACCTTGAAATACAGATTCTTTACTAAAGGGCAATTATTAACCTGGTTGATGGCCAGAATAAGTGAAGCATTTGCTGACAGTATTTTATCCTTTGTAGATGAGCTGAAAGAACACTTGATAGGGGAACATACTATTGACAGAATCTTCACCCTTGGTAATTCAGAATTTCCAGTGAGCTGGGACAATGAGGTGAAACTTTGGACTTTCCTGGAAGCCAGGGCATCTCTTCTCTTGAAAACGTACAAGACTGCTATTCAAGTAAGACTTAAAAGAGCTTGAAATTTCATATATTTATAAACCTTACTATCAGATTTGATTCCAGATATCAGTGATGTCAATTTTAAAAGCTTTGCATTCTTGTGATACTTTACTTTTCCAGAAACTTCTACTGCTTTTCTTCTTATGTACCTAAGTTATTTTTAAATACATTATTTTTATGTAAGGGAGATATTGCAAAATGCAATGGTTTCTTACATTTTAAATTTAAAAAAATAGATTCTGAGTTGGTTTGAATCATTATTAAGGGGACAGAAGCTGGGTTTCTGCTCATGACTCTTCCTGACAATATGACCCAGCCAATATGCTCAATGACTACTCTTGAGACTACTCAGACCTTTGGTGGTGCCATGGTTCGAATGCAGTATTGCAGGCTAACTCATTGCTCACTCCAGGAGTTCGATTCTGAACATCTCAAGGTTGACTCAGCCTTTCATCCTTCCAAAGTCAGTAAAATAAGGACCCAGATTGTTGGGAGCAATATGCTGAATCTGTAAGCTGCTTAGAGAGGGCTGTAAAGCACTGTGAAGCGGTATGCAAGTCTGTTTCTATTGCTATTATCCTGAAGCTTTCCTCTAGGCATGTAGAAACGTACCTTTTGCATTCAAAACATTCGCTTTTTTAGACCTCTGCTAATTCTGAACATTATCTTCTTTCATTAAAAAATATACTGATTCTCACTTGTCCAGAACACTTGAACAATGTGTCTTTATATTCTGTGTTATATCTTGACTTGACTTATATCCCCTTGTTCATTCCTAATTGCAATAAAGTCTGAACAATCAAGACAACCACCATATTCAGTTGTGTTTTCCAAATGTCCACTTTTGGGATGTTCTTGAAGCAGGGATCTGCTTTTTTCTTCGAGCCTTAAAGAAGAACCCTCACCTTTGATGTCATTGCTGTGTAAATCTGATGTTTGGTTTTGTGCTTAAGGTTGAGTTTCATGTTTGTTATTCCGCTTGTTTCCTTAGGATGACAAGTTCATTTTGGAAACACAAGACCTTACCCGTAACGCAACTATGGCTATTAAATTGCGTTTAGGAGAAAAAGAAATTTTGGAAAAAGCAATAAAAAGTGCTGCTGCTAATCGAGAGTACTATAGCAAACAAATGGCAGAAGGAGCATCCCTTCCCAAATATGAAGAAAGTAACGTTGCCTTGCTGGAGAACACTGTGGCAGACTCGAGCCTCCCAATTGTCCTGAGAAATTTGGATGAAGAAACAGAGGAGCCACAGGATCTAAAGATTGAGGAAAGCATTGGAGCAGAATCAAATGGATTTGTGAATGGGGACAGTTCTTTGCTTAATAGGACCAAATTGGAAAATGAAAAGCTAAATCAAGAAGAAAACAGCAGAGAGACTGAGGATACCAAAGAATCTTCTTCAGACAGTACTGATGAGGTTAAGGAATAGCTCTAAATCATTCTGATTTTATTGTGACATGGAAAACTAGCAGGTGTTCTTATTCTCCTCTTTGAACAGTAATTTACATTGGTGTTTTCTTAACATTTCTTTCTGCAGAGGAATGAGGGGTGCTTTTTAACAAGAAAAAAAGTTTTAAGTTATTTAAAAAATTTAGCATCCCTTTTCTATTAAGATTGCCATCTTGCTTTTGGAATCCAGGAATAGGGCAAGAGAAAAATACCATTGGAACATTGTGCAGTCCTTGGTTGAGAACATCCATATACTTCCTAGGGAAGAGGTCAACCTCATCTGCTGCTTTTCCGTTCTGTTTACTCTGACTTTTAAAATATAAAGCTGGTTGCCCAAGGAAGTGATAGAATTTGCTTTTGCTAAAAACTGAAAGCAGAAAAGAATAGGGAATGGATATTAATATTGAAAAGCTAGGAAAGAGCCAGATACGCTGCTCCCTAAACAGTAATGTGGCAATCTTATTTTTATTAGGTTTGAAATATCAGTAAGAATACATATTTTATTCTAATGATAGTGGTTTTTAAGAATGTTGATTTATTTTGTGGTTTGTTTTACTGTATGAGAAGTTTCATTCTCCCTCTTCCCCTTCCCTTCTCCTCCCACCTCCCCCCCAAAAAATCAAAGTTTGCAACTATGGTACATCCTCCACTTTATTTTGAAGGTGTAACTCTTATTTTGAAATGGCACTGTTATATTTGGTGAAGAAAAAAGTGAAAGCGGATCATTCAGCCCATGCCTTTAAACTATGTTGTTCAAAGTGAGATTGCTCTCCAGCTTTTTCAATTTTCAGTTAAGTAGAGATTTTCAGAGCACCACTTTGAGTAAGAAAATTATTAAAAGTGAAACATTACTAATGTGTCTTCTACTTTTCATTAATGCTGCATGGCTTAACATGCTAAGTTGTACACTAATTCTAAATCTCTGCTTGCAGTTTTAGGGGAGTTAAAGGAGATTTATTTTCTGAAGACTGCTAGATCATACCCAGAATACACAAATTAGCCTGGTCCAGAAGAAAAATGGAAATATTTTGTGTATCTTAGAATGTTCCATCTCCCAAAAAATACATTTTGTGAATTCCTAATATGCAGAAATATTTTTGACTTTGTAGATCTTTAAAGTCTGTTATTTTGAAGCACAGTCTGGAGTTTTGACATCCACGAATAATCAGCAGTGTTCAACAGCAGAGATGAGTGGAATAGGTTTTTAATATGTCAAAATGCTTCTAATTTTGGTATATTTTTGAGTGCACCCTTGTCACTTTATGTTTTAAAAATGCAATTTTTAAGGTCCTAGACAGAACAGGCCAAGCTCTGGCCCGTTAAGGTTCCAGACAGAACAGGCCAAAGCAAAGAAACCTGAAATTGAAACATCACAATTTTCATGCGTTTTCTTTGAGTTATATTTCTAACTTGTGCAATTTTAAGCAGAACTAATACTTTGTCCTTCACTGCTTTGAAAATGGCCTTCAAAAGATATAGGACCAGTTTTATCAAGTAAGCTCATAAAATCTTTGCTTAGTCTCTGAAAGAAAAAAATGAATTGAATCTTTAGTGTATGAGTTTGAAATTCAGTTATAATGAATATAACTCCATGTATTTTCCTAAGATTAGCAGAAGCCAAAATAAACAAATATATGCAAATTTTTACTTTGTATGAATCATCTTGCAAAAACGTTTGTGTGAAATTATTACGTATTTTATTGCACATTAGCCATAGTTTTATTTCACAGTAGCTGATTTGGTCTTAGGTGGTACACAAATTAAATATCAAATGTGAAACTATAGAATAGCATAATAAAACAAAGATTACAGAGTAGAAATTCCATTTTTCCTATGTAAATTACTTCATTTTCCAAAGAACATGGTACTTACAAGTCAAGTATTATTATTTGAGAAGATTCATGCAGGAGACAATATTGCCATACAATATTCACTTAGCAAACTTAGAAGTTTGCTTAAATATTGCCTTCAATCAGGTCCAGAAACCAGTGCAGTTGAGTATGTATTTTCATTATTTGTTCATACAGTAGCTATCAATGTGGACCAGTGTTCTGGTCAATAATTTTTTGACAGTTTTCAGACACAATTCCCAGTTTCTGGGAGTCAAGTGGTGAATAAATGGAATAAATTATTATCATTATTAATTCACATGGTACAGTAACCTATTTTCTGAACTGACAGAGTATAGGTGATGGAAGCAATACTGTAGTGAAAAAAGTAATGCAGCTGACATGATGATTTTCCTGAACTAGAACCATCGTTTAGGAGCTTGCTGCATGTTTAATCCCTCAGGAACACTGATCCAATATAGATGTATTCATGACCCTAATAATAATCGTCATGCATCATGATTTCTGTTCCTTATGAATTTTCAATAGATCTTTTTTAATGGTGCTGGGTACCAGCCATTTTTTTTAATTTGGTGAATCTTCCTTCAGCCTACATCATCATCCATATAGCAATTCAAAGAAACCATGTTTTCAGATCCGATAAAACTGGGCACTTTGTAATTCTGTTTATATTTTATTCTGAACCTATGGATTATCTGTTCCAGAAAATGAAAAGAACAAGGCATTACATGATGGTGCCTTTTCTAAACGTATCTAAGGTATCTACCAAGTCATAGAAGAACAATTACTGCACTCTATACTGTAGTCCTCTTTATTTTTCTTTAAAATAAAACCGCAAGTTCTAATAATTAAGTGTCGGGAAAATGCTACAGATTTCCAGAAGAATTAACTTAGTCACATGCCCTATCCATCTCTACAAGCTATAATATCAAAGAAGTTCCTCTGCCAAACTTCAGAAAATATGTATTCTTCAAATGTCTTCCAAAAAAATCCTTGTTTAAGGCTGTTAGTTAAAAAATGGTGTCATGATTTTTAACATGGAAAAATAATACTTTTAATTATGTTGCGTGATATATACCTTCATAAAGAAGGCACATATCAAACCTGTTACAATTTCTATTGATTTAATTATCTAAAATAATCAGTAAAAATAAAATCAAAACCAAAAGTAATATAATTTTATATAAAAATAAAAACAAGTAGAGCTCAATTCTTAGTAACTCATGGACATAGCTACAGTCTATTATTTATTGACAATAATTTGGAACTTTGAAACTATGCAAGGTATACCAGTTTGGGAATTGCAGCTTTGATAGCCAATAGGTTATTATTAATTATAACAAATAATAGTAGAAACTCAATTCTACAATGCTCAAGTAAACTGCATAGATAACAGACACCAGAACTACCATTCAGCTAAATGGCTTACTTTATTTACTTTTCTTGATTACTTTAATATCTTAAACCCTACCATTCAAATGATCAAGAAAAACTAGTCATTCTGTTGTGGGTTCTACATGTTCAAAACATAACACAATTTTTCTAGAAGTACATGTATTTACAAGCATTTTATTACGCGTATCATTTATGATAACTTTTAAATTCTGATTCAAAGTCTTCGTGGCTGACCTAGTATCTGCTTATCTTCTGAGTCCCATTTCTAATAATTGTACCACCAGTTGAAAACTGTTGACTCAAATCTTGCCAACTCCTGCAGTTTTGATCCCAGCACTGGAATATTATGAAATTCATGAAAGTGTTAGAGATATATGTATTATAGATTGATAGTAAGTTGACCAAGGCTTAAACACTTGGCTTTCCCCATTTTGATGTATTTCACATAAATTGGCATTACAAATCTAAGAATTTCCAGCCTTACAGAATTAATGTACAGAGATGAAAGATGTAGAGTGTCAGGTTTATAATAGTAGGGGATCAGCAAAGTACAGCAACTGCTAAAGAAAAGAAATTACTGTAAATTCAATCTATAATAACAGAACCTCAAATGAGAAATAAAGACCAGTAATAGTTCTGCTTTATTCAGAGCAAGCAAAAGTTTGCTCTGAATAAATTTTCTAGACATTTCAATGTAGCTTCCCATTTTTATATGATCCAGATATTTTTGTCTACATTTCCAATCAGCCCCAGTCAAGACAACCAATGAAGAAGAAATATAGCAATTGTAGCAAAAACTTGAAAAACCTGTTAATAAGTATTTCTAATATCAGTTGGGATGCATATATCATAATCAAAATATGATCACAATAATGCATTCATAAAGAATCTTACAAACATGAAACAATTTCAGAGAGGCAGATAAATAGAAATTTTCCCTTGTACAATAGCCAGATATAGAGAACAATGCCAGTGAGCTAAAGACGCCTTTATAAATTAGTAACTGTCTTGGTCCAAAAGCAAAAAAACAATGACTTCTAAATAGTGCTCAAGACTGCTCAGTTTGCTCAAGACAATTCTGTAGAAATCAAAGCTTAATTACTTTTTCCTTCAGGTTGAAAATTTATTTATTTGTGGTACACAGAAAACGGATAATACAATTACAAGTGTAAAAGAAAGGTACCACAGATTAAAAAACATAAACAGTAAAATATGAGCAAATAGCTATCAAATTTGAAATATAATAACTACTATATTATTAAAAGCTTATAATACTATAAGACATTTTATATCAATTTTCTAATTAAAGCCTGTTTATTAAACTAGTAACACAATTCAAATCATTCTAAAACCTGAATTTTGGATGTGGTAAAATTGCATGTAAAAACTGTAGTCTAAAAATGATTTCCAAATATTTGAATTCTACATCAGATTTACTTTTTAAATATGAAATTATTTTAGACATTAAAGTATGTTCCCACTGTTTGGTTAGTATTATTACACAGAGGGGATCAAATATATATTTTAAATAAAAATCATATTTCAGCTATTGAAATATACAAAGCCAATTAAAGAAATGTAGGGTTTAGTGAAATTTAATTTTTAAAAAATCTATCTGGGTGGACTGAGGATGCAATTTTCAGAATATGTCTCATTCTACAATGGATTATTTCCAGTCTTGAGGTTTATATAATTAACAATATATACGGTAAAATAATTCAATCTGCATTACATTTCCAGCATTTTTCAGAAAAGGAATTACTACTTTTAGTAATCAAGTCGAGTGACATATCAAGCAAAACATTTTGTACCAGTTTTCTTTGACTATAATGTTTGAGATAAATTTAATATTATTTTTCCATTGAAATTCTTACTGTGGCATCACAGTAACAATGATCAACTTCTGCATCCATTTAAACACACAGACTTCAACTTGTTTTGATTTTGAGTCATATTTCACTTATAACTTGTAAATTTGTGTCTTGCAAATGTATTTATAAGTTTTTCAAATTTAGTTTTCTCAGTATTTTCCCTTGTTTCTGTAATACCATTGCTTTGCTACTTATTTGAAAACATGTTTATCTTTGTTTTGTATGAATTTACGTAACAAGGAATATCCAGATGTTAAATACTTCCTTTTGGAATGCCGTTAATTAATGCCCAATTGTTTTATAAAAAGTACACCAAGTATTAATGTAATAGAAATAAGGTAAGAAAAACAGATGAAAAAAGGAAAGACAGCAGCTATTTAAAACAACAGCTTGAAAAACACAGGAGAATATTCATTAAGATTATAGCTTTTAAAAATCCATTTGAATAATATTTCCTACACAGGAATCAAATTCTCCTAGGAAAAGTGTATGTGTCAGCTCTGTCTCAGTCAAACTTCAAGAAATAAAAACCCTGAATCCATGTTGATTGAAAACAGGTATCATTTTA
>JAEANM010007182.1:0-17949 GCA_017656035.1 Myanophis thanlyinensis
GGAAGGACGGAAGGAAGGAAGGATATATGACAGTATTCCTTGTAAAACATTTAGTTTCCTTCTCAGCAATTAGATTCATCAAAATGCTATTTTAGAAACAGATTGGGTTCTTTGTTCCCAGGAAGCCAATCTGTTCCAGCACTGATAGATGTTTCTTCCTGGGAGGTTCTTTTTTTCTCCCTGAGCAGTTTTTCAGGAAGGAAAGTCCAAGTATCAGAGTCTCAAATACTTTCGTCCTGCCTGCCTGCCTGCTTCAAAGATGTCAAGTCACTCTATGTGTCAACCTCTTACCTTTTAAAAAGTGGAATTTCTTCAAGAAGCTGGCTACAACAAAGGAATCGCAGAGATACAGCAAGAGTCCACTGAATATCATCTCAGAGCAGCTGACATTCAGAGAATGAGGCCGGGAACTAACATAACAAACTGCAATCTGTTTGCAAGAGGGACAAAATGGCAACAATGGTTTGCTCTCTGTCCAGAGACAATTCAGGTTAGCATTATTAAAGAGATATGGCCACAGAAACATCAACAGCAGTTTTGAATTGTGCTGGGTATCATGGAATCCATTTATTGCAGGTAAATGAAGAAATCTATTTTTCCAGATGTAGCAAATACATAGCAAATGCTTGTTCTCATCAGAGTTCTCCTATAGTTAGCACATATCTTTTTATTTTACAAAATAATTTGGCACGCTACACTTAGTGATAAGTTCTTTTTTTTCCCTCATTTATGTAGTCAATTCATGATTGAATGGCCTATAAAGAGAAGTTATATAAACTCTCTCATATTTCATTTAATAACATGTTAGCTAAACTGCGGAGACTGGCTTTCCTAGGAGCTTGGCATCATCTCTAATCATGTGTAACGAAACAATAGCATCTCCACTTCCTTTCCCTTATTTTGTTTCCTCTGCAGCAAACATTTGTCTCTGGCAAGGGATCTGTCCTGGTGCCCCACAGTTAAGTTACTCGATAACACTTGTAGAGACATTCGGTAGCTGCCTCATTCTGGCAAAGCTGGAAAAACCCACCATAGCCAGTAGCTGCACTGGTACTGACACTCAGCTATTCTTCTTAGTATGACATTTTTTTTCTGGGAAAAAAAAAAAAAAGGGCAAAGCCCAACCACTTCAATCATGCCACAGGAAAAACAGTTGGTTCCTTTCCATTTGTGAGGGGTGAAGAAGTTCAAAATCCAGAAGCATTTGGGACAACCTTCTGGAATGGCCTCCTCTTAGAGGCTGGTTTGTCTCCAATATTATCTGCCTTCTGGAACACGTTGAAAACAGGACTTTTCCAGAAGGTTTTTGGGGCTCATAGAATGTATTGGAGGAAGGGGTGAGGGGAGAAATTGTATTTATAATAAGGTGTCTTGTTACAATATTTGCTTACCTTTGTGAGCTGCCAGGATATTTTTGTGACTGTGCCAGAATATACATTTGATATGTAAGTAAGTAAGTAAATAAATAAATAAATTCAGAGTGTGATAGCCTCAGATAGAAGCAGGCAGAGTCCACTTCGCGGACTATAGCCCTCCAGGTACTGTTAAATAACAATCCTAAAGGCAGGATAAGCAATAAAGAAGAATGTGGGAATTGATGTTCATCTACATTTGAAGGGCATGTGCACACATGATGATGATGATGATGATGTTTTCATTCAGTCATGTCTGATTCTTGGTGATTTTATGGGCCAGGTCTCTCTACATCTTTCAATCTTGCACTACTTCTTTGAGTTTTCCTATCCTCTGGCTGGTGTCAGCTTTGATGGTGTCCAGCCACCGTGTCTTTGACAGCTTGTTTTCCTTTTACTTCTAACTCTTCCCAAGATAATTTCTTTCTCCAATACACATATACATTTTATATTTATATACAGTATTTCAATTAATACATAGGTTGATTACCTGTGGTCCTAAATTAAGGTAACAATCCACAGATAGCACTGGCTGGTTGTAATTCTTCAGTGAAAGAGGGAAGAAGCGATGACTATGATACTGGAGGTATTTTTCAAGCAATAACTGAGCAGGAGCTGCCAAGAATGTATGCTTGCTGTCGGGGGCACATATATATTGAGCTGGACCAATACTCACTAAATTATCTGACACCTGAAAAGAAAACAATGACTGTGTTAGTGATTTTTTTAGCACTGACTTTTTGAAATAAGGTTAAAAAATATATGTAGCTGAACAAAATCACATACAACAATGCAATTATATAACTGACTGAGGGAGAAAAATAAATTCAGATGTCTTACATATTTGAGAGCATGTATGTCAACATGCACCTAGACACAAATATGAAGACACACAAACACCTATTTTCAGAAGTGTGTTGAGAGCTCAGATATCACTCTGACATATGGACATGATTGTGATTGCCTGGGCCTTTTGACCATTTGCTTCCAAAACAAACACATTTCCCCCACCACCACCACCCAAAGATTTATTTATTAATTATTGTGGCTACCCATCTCGCGAATGTGACTTACACATCCAGTTAGAACAATGAAAAACAATATTGGCAAAACCTATAATGGTCAACAAGGATAAACCAAACCAAACCAATAACAAAACCTCTAAAGCAGTGTTTCTCAACCTTGGCGACTTTAAGATGTTTGGACTTCAGCTCCCAGAATTCCCTAGCCAGCTTTGCTGACTAGGGAATTCTGGGAGTTGAAGTCCAAACATTGTAAAGTCGCCAAGGTTGAGAAACACTGCTCTAAAAGAGATCTACAGTGCTTTACAAAATCCCTGCAGGATTGGGCCCAACCTGATTTTGAAGGTATGGTGTTCCAAAGCACTGGTACCCTTTAATTGACTTATAGGACTCCTGGGCTCAAACAATATGGCTTTGGGCGCTACACACAAAAAGCAAATAATACATTTTTAAAAAATCCATGTAATATGAAAAACCTATCCAAAATATAAAATGAATGAGCAAACTGGATAATTAGATAACCAAAAGGACCTCAATTTTACTGAATTCCCCTCCCCCTCAAAGGCAAGTCTCATCAGTTTTTCTAAAGACAAATAGAGGTTTGGTGATCATTCCAGAGCAGAGGGACAGCAACCAAAAAGACACATGCTTCTAGGTTGCATGAGATGGCGAATTTCAAAAGAAGGAACCTGAGCATTGTGAGAGTGTGTAGGGTGGGCAGATGTACTTGAAATAAGGCGGTTCTGCAAGTTCCCAGTCTTTTGTCCCTTAGGGCTTTAAAGGTAGTAACCAGGACTTTGAATCTCACCTGGAAATCTATTGGGAGCAGAATAGTGATGTCACATAGGCATAATGATATGCACCTATAACTACCCACCCCACTGCATTCAGAACCAAATTTCAGGTGTCTGTGCAATAGTGTTGCAATAGTCCCGTTAGAAGGCAACTAAGCCATTGAATGTCCATGAACAAAGTCTCCCAAACCACGTATGGGTAAAACTGGTACACAAGTTGCAGATGTGCAAAGGCTAGCCTAGCTACAGTTGCCACCTACTCTGAGCAAGAACTTACAGGAACTCCCTTCGCCAAACTGCTCCTTGGCTGGATCATGTTGTAGTTTTGGAGGCAAGACCCTAATCCTAAAATTGATCACCCCGTTGCTTAACCTCAGAATCTACTGAATGCAGTATCTACGTGTGGCTTTGCAGTGAGTAGGTACTCCATTCCTGAAGTCTCACCTTTGATTTGATATGAAAGGACCTTTGCCCTCCTACTGCTATTTGTTTCTTCATGACACTGAATCGATTGAATTGGCAGATCCTCAAGCCTGCACTGTGGACGCGTAGATTGAAATCCACATCGTCACACACGAATCTGTTGGGAACAGCAGGAGATTCAGCGTTTAAAGAACAGTGTGGATTCCCTTAATTTTAACAGAAAGCCCTGATGAGCACAATAGAAATATTATACTGATATGGGCCAAGATTGGCACCAACGGTAACAGGACCTGTTTAAAAAGGCATGGCATTGATATTTGTCCAAGGGAAGTGATGGTCTGACACCACAAGGATAAGTCTAAGGAAAAAAACTCTTCATGATATTAAATGGCTCATACAATTTCTTACAGATCCGAACTACTGTTTCAATGGAGCTATTTTTAGCAGGAAAATAATGTGCTAATTCCAGTTTTTTCTTGACTTATTTTTATTTCTTTAAAAAAATGCACATCAGATGTAAAGATGTCTTTAGTACGTTGTAGGATTTGACCCTAAAATAAAGAAGAATCATAAAATGGAGAATATTCAGCATCCTTTCGAATCAGTAAGCATAATGGTATGAGCTACCACAGTATAATTTAGTTTCTTCTAATCTCTTGTTTTTTGGATGTATTAAAGCTGCCCTTAAAGTTACCCAACTATTGGGACTTGTCAGCTATGCTGGCTGCAAATGCTAGAAACTATAATCTCTATAAATCTATATGGTTCCTGGTTGGAAGAACTGGCTCCCTTAATCAGATTTGGCTCACCTGTTCTGGTTATACTGAACATTCTGGGTCAGGTCTACATTCAGCATGATGAAGTCATGCACATGGCAACATGAGAATGGCTCCTTGATATCTCCACTCCTAGTTTTACTGGACCATTTCCTCATGCCAATCAAAGCATAGTGGGTGATACTGGGAGTTGATTCAATGTGCTGAAGAATTTGCTTCAGGGAAATATTCTTTTCTCTCCAAGTATATTCACTGCAAGAGATCAGGAAATAATTTCAGATCAAATTAGTTTTTTTTTAAATAAAAAAAGTTTTCACCATCATAAAAAATAGCCGTTTACCTTTTTCTGTCACCAGAACAATCAATTTCAACAGCATTCCACATCACACAGGAATCATCGGAGATGACAATGAAGGGCCAAATATCTTGAGGCTTAATGCCAAGTTCTTCCTGCCGATTTCGTTCCAGCTCCAAATTATGGTAAGACAGTTCTTTTATTAGGAAATGAGCAGCTCCTACAACCAAGTCAGAGAAGCAGAGTGAGCTGCCAATAAGGAAAAGTGGAAGTTTCATTTTAGCTCAATGCCTTTAGCTATACAAAAAGATTTTTCTCCCACAATCAGAATTTTCTTGGGCTGCTCAAAATATTTAGATGGTTGTTCACCTGACTTGTAACAGATAGATTAATGGGATCTACCACACATGACTACTATATTTGTACAATAACCAAATCAAAATAATCTGTTGTGTGTTATGCATTAAACTTAAGTCATAAAATCATTCACAATCATAATGTTAAAATACATATTTATAACATCTTTTTCATTCAGTGTGTTATAATATCAAGCCCACCAAGCCTACAAATTAGAAGTGTTTGGCTTCATTTGTTATTGGTCATTCTAAACTGAATGGAATGGAAGATGGTTAGATGGAAAGCAGCAAGATGGATGGACTCAATTACAGTGGCAACGGCACCACTATTGGAAGACCTTAAACTCAAGGTTAAAGATAGATCATCTTGGAGAAAATTTATTTCTCCAAGAGAAATAAGAGTCACTAAGAGTCGAAACTGACTTGATGGCACATAATCAGATTAAATTTGCTCTTCATCAATTAATCAACATCTCATACAAGGAGCAATCCCTTTATGGGCAAGATCTATATTTTATTGATTTATTGATGTCAGTGGCCAAGGACAGCAGTAGAAGATAAGATGCAATTACATCACTGGAAAGAGCTGATTATTTGGCTGCTTTATACAAATTAGCAGCATAATAATGGACTAGTTTTGGAAGCCATAAAAAAGAGGCTCTAGCAAGATTACATATTCCCCAGAGTTTACTCATTCCACTAGTGCTGGCAACTGAAGTTAGCAGTTTTGCTTTATTCACACAATGAAACATGATGAAACATGTACCTACCCACTCCTGCACTGTTGAAAATACTTGGCAGAACAAGCATGATGTGATTGGGCCAATATTTTTTATAGATTGCCATTTCATACTCTTTGACAACCAAAACATGCAAATGGTTGGCTCCATCCATTGCATGATAAAGATTAAAAAGTCCATGTTCATGGCGTCCTGTTGTAGGGGTAAAAGTAGGGCTCTTTATGTAGTCCAGGCTCTGTAAAAATTAGGAATGTGTATGATATTAAATGGATTAATATAATATAATGAAACATATTGTAAATCTAATATTTAAAAAAAAGCCTATAAATAGTGTAAGAAGATGACTAGAAAGAAGAGGAGGAAAAGGAAAAAAAGTACCATTACTATTCTGCTTGAAGACAAAGAACCATGTGAAACTGTAAAGCGACAGGCCCCAGACTTCCACCAATCTCTATCAAGCTAAACGTCTACTATGTCTAAAGTTTACAGTGAAAACATGAAATATTTTAAATAAGGGGGAAAAGCCTGGTTCAGTTAATTATTCAGTTAGAGAGTGGTAATTGCAACGAATTCTCTTTTGGAAAATGAGAACTGATAGAAAAAATAAAGAGATAATTAAAACTACCTACTGAATTGTATTTGCTACTAGCCATTATAAAACAAACACACAAGATATGGGGATGGGAACCCACAAGTGAACATACTAGCATCTTTGTTAATTTTGTTAATTTTCTAAATTAACTTTGTTAATTTTGCATTAAAACAAATAATAACTATACATATCTTCACATTCATATCTTAGACAATTAACTACAATTAACTAGCTGTCCCCCTAAGTTTCTGGTAACAACAGTCTGTAACATAATCTAAGAGCAACAATAATTTTAATGTTTTCAACATTCGTAAGACCATTCCTTTACTGAATAGAGTTGAGCTCCTTCTATAATTGGAAAACACAAACATTGTTTTATAGTTGGACTATAAAGTTAATAATGGTAAATTTAAGGATGGGAAAGGACTCTGTGACAGAGCACATGCTTTTCAGGTTGAAGGGATAGGATCTCCAGACACAGGAAAAGCAAAAAACCTCTGACTAAAACCTTGGAGAGCCACCGGTAATCAACAACACTGAGCTCAATCAACCAAGTGTGTATCTTGATAAAAGGTAGCTCAGCTTTGTGTTTCCATGTTTCACCTAAATAAAGTCAGATCTGATATCTCTGTCAAAGTATATAAGTTCATTCTATTCGATAAAAGAGAATTTGCTGTAAGAATTCTTTTAAAGGAAAAGTGAGCTTCAAAGACATTTTAATGGATGCAATGTGGAGTTCTTGCACTATTTAAGAGAAACCCAGAGTGTATGTGAATGTCTTTCCAAACATGGTGGAAATTTTGGAAATGCTATTTTAAATCTCTGTTTAACTCTGTTTCTTTACTGGATAGCTTGGAGGCTATTTTCTGCAATATGGAGATCAATCAATCCATCTATACTATCACCTGGAACAGAATCTAATCAGTTTAAATCCTAATCCTCTAGATCAGGAGTGTCAAACTCACGATCGTGTAATATCACAACTTTTTCCCCACTTCACTAAACCAGGGTGGATGTGGCCGGCATGTAACACATCTGGCCCATGGGCTGTAAGTTTGACACCCCTGCTCTAGATAGAACAAGAGTATTGCAAATTGTTCTTTATCTACCTGATCTGTGACAAGAGGCAATCTCATACTTTCCAGCTGCCTTCCTGGATGGCTAAAGACAAAATGGTGCTCCTTCGATTTCGGGATAATGAAGTGTAGCTGAATTTCTTCTCCAAGCATTGAATAGGAAAAGGCAAAAGCATGCAAGGTGGATTCATAAAGCTGAGAACAGAAAAGGATGTAAGTGTAATGTACCACATTTGTTCTTTTTGACAGTTCTGACATTGATATATGCTGTTGACTATTAAAACAGTGGCAAAAAAGCAAACCACGTCTTAATACAGTAAACAGGTTGCATTAATTAATACATTTTTACGTTCCACCCCACCCCAAAATCTTTGATACAGACAGATACACTTAATTAAAGTGGTGATATTTAAGATATAAAACGGAGCATCAACAAGCTTCAGCTAGTGTCATCACAAATACATTTCTGAATCTGCTGCATTTAAAAAAATTATGCAATGAGTTGCACAATAAGCTCTTTTAAAAAATTAGCTATTTATCTAGGCATTTGCTTAGAAATGCTTGGTGATGGCAGGACAAAGCCAATTTTGGTAGATATAATATTTTAAAAAATTAGGCAGGGCTAAATTGAATTAGTAGTTTAAGAGTATACCAGCAGGAAATTATATTTCACTTAGACTTATATTCACTTAGACTTATATTGTGAAGTTGAAAAAAACTTCTATTTCCACATTATTGCTATGTAATTTGGTTTAGTGAGGTTGACTCCTAGTTTGTTAGAAAAGTGGGTATAATATTGTATCCTAAACAAAAGGACAGGGACCAGCTTATTCAATATAATGTTGCATAAGGACCCTGCTTCCCAGTTTTTTTTAATCTGATGAATATTTCAATAATTTCTGCTGTCCCTGAAATGTGATGAATTTTCCACTGCAGATTCTATAAATCTTACCTGGTACCTGGGATTAAAACCCATATATTGATGACACTGTTCACAATGATGGTAAGTGTTGTAAGCAGCATATTTGGATAATCTCATCCGAGTTGTCTGACGGCGCATGTACAGATCCTCTGGTTTTCTCTTTGTTGATCTATCTGCACAAATACATTTTGACTGTATCAGCTAAAAGGCTCACCCACTTCTACCAAGGGATGAGCACATCTTTGTTTGTTAGCCCTTGCAAAACTATATTATCTTACAACCAAAACAAGATTAAAATGGACTTTCCTTATGAGAGTAGAGAGAGAGTCAATCATTCTGTCAAAATATTGCCTTTTGTTAATGCTATTACTAAGCCCTTTTTAGAATATCGTTCTGAATAGTTATCCAATCTGGTGTCTTTCAGGAGTGTTCAGAATATTATTTCAAGACTTCTGAGCAACACGTCCAAATACTGGATATTATTGCCAAAACTCAGCTAAAACAATGCAGTTTTATTTAGACGAATGTCAGGCTCAACTAATACTTGCTAGTTGCAAGTAGTTATGGATGTTCAGTTCAGTAGTAACTATGCACAAAAATGTCAGGCTATTTTTCTTCTTTCCTGTTCCCAGTCTTTCACACACAGCATCTACTAGCTGCATGAGTATGTACAATGCTCATAGGCAGACTGGGAAAGGAACTAACAAGAGAGGAATCATGTCAAATAAAGATAGCCATTATTTAATCCAGAATACAAGTAACTGTCTGCCTTCCAAACTGACTGGTGTTTCCAACCCCACCCTACCCAAATTTCTTCCTAAGACTGAAGTATAAAACAAGGTTCTTTATTCTATGAAAACTGTACAAAAATAAGTTGTTCAAATAAAGAAAACAGGCATTCTGACCATCACTTTTCGTCTTCTGCACTGTTGAACAAATGAGACTCGCATCTTCATATTTTGGATCATGGATTGTATAATCAAAAGGCATCTTTTTAAATGTTTCTAAATCAGGCCACACATCTCCTGGCTGATGATAATATTGTTCTGAATTTTCTTTCATAATATCTGTGATATTATCAACAAAAAGGAAAATCCAAAAATATAAACACAGATGGATGGTAAGCTAGATTTCAGAAGAAACTCATGCTATGCAACCAATGTAATTTCTTTTTCACTTTTAATGAATGTGGTCATTTATGATGAATTATTCAATGTAGAAGGGAGGATGGGACCAATCCCCATTTTTGAATGAATCCCTCCAGCCTAGTTACAACTTAAAAATCAAATATTTTAGGGATGATCACTGTGTACACAACTTTTTAACATCCTGTGGTATATCTCACTACAATGCCTGATACCAAAGGGTAGCCCCTGCTGAAACTCAAATATTGATTAATTAAACTAATAGTGATTTTTTTTTTTGTATCCTCTTTCTATAGGTCACTACCTTTGCAGTAAAAGGAAGAGGATCTATCTGTCTGATGGCTGTAAACAAAATACAAACTTTTGTCATCGAAAGAATTAAGCCAGATGGAAATTGGCTTTACGGTTCACATCTTCTGTTTGAAAAGAGAGAAGTAATGGATTCTGAGGCAGTGGTGGAATCCAACCAGTTTTACCAGTTCGGTGAGTGTGTGCGTGCTTTGCAATGAATTAACTCAGCTGAAATAAAAGGTTGAGACCTTCCAAAGACATAAATTTGGAAAGTCAGGGAAAGTGCTCTGATAAATGACCTCATTGGATCTCTGGAAGCTATGATTTAATAAGTTTCAGGATATAGGTAGTCCTCTTTTACTGATCACAACTGGAGCTGGCAATTTAGTTGTTAAAGGAAATAGTCACTAAGTAAAATTGAAGCTCTGCTTATTATTTTACTTTCCTTTACAGACCCATAAAGATCATTGAATGTTAGGACTGGTCACATAATTACTTTTTCATCACTGTTTTAATTGCAAACAGTCGCTAAATGAGGACTACCTATATGTGTCATTTCTGCAGCATCCAAAAAAGGTAATAGAAATTAGGACACATCCAGATGATAACCTCCAAAATGGTGTAAAGATATCGAGATGCTTTTAATTAATTGAAAAGCATATCTGAACTCTCAGCTTCCAAACAATATGAAAAAGTTCATTTCTAGATTAGTGTTTCAAAATAATATTCCCACAAATAATATTTTATTGAGTTATTTCCAACTCTAACATTTAATCAGCAAAAAAGGCAAAGAGAAACCAATAGTTATTAAGAACTGCAAAACAACATATGGTAAATTTTAAAGTCTTAAAAAAAATAAAGAGGGGTTTGTAAAATACTGAAAAAGGAACATAAGGCTTAATAATATGAGAAAAAGAAAATCAAATAACATTAAATATTGTTTCCCAAAGAATAAATATGGGAGACATACCAACATTGATCTCTTCTTCATCATAAACATCCACTTCTGTCAGCCGAATCAACATTCGAGATAAAATGCTAAGAAACTGTAGATAAGCACCAGTCTTTCCTATCTGGAAAGTACATAAATCAAAATAATAAATCATGTTCGATAGAATCCGCCAATAAAAATGATGACTGCCACTTAATCTGAAGTTAATCTGAAGCCTCTCTGCGTAATTCTACAGGTGCTGCCCTACTATAACTCGCAGCCTTACAATGTTGGGAGTTGTAATTTGGCAATGTGTAAAGGAGCATTACTTCCCCATTGATCTTTAGTGTCTGTTTTTCACAGCTCACATATTACTGCACTCAGAATATTAACCTGCAAATATATAAGGCAGGGTTGAAGAAGCTTCTTGGATGAGAAGTGAAACGTCTTCAAAGAAAAACAAGAAAATCCAGTTGTCTGTTGAAAAAGCACCTTTGGGATCACCGTGACCTGGACAGCTGAGTATCTCTATACACATTTAGCTATGCATTTGGGGATGAATATGCTCAAATGGTGCAGGAGTAGGAACAGGTTTTCAGAAAAAAATTGCAGACTACAGAAAGTTTGAGATGACGGTGCTATTCGGGGAACCCTGAGGACATAGACAAACCTCCAAATGGACTCAAAGACTCTTTAAAAAAAAAAGCAGCAAATGACCAGCTGTCTGCAAGGAATATAAATCCTTCTATTCCCCCACCATCCAGTCAGAGCTGAAGAACCTTCTTGGATGAGAAGCGACATGTCTTCAAAGAAAAAGAAGAAAGATCAATTGCCTCTTGAAAAAGCAACTTTGGGACATATAAGGCAGGGGTGGGCAATTAATTTTTCCCCAGGGGCCACATGAGAAACTGAGACCATTGTGGAGGGCTGAACATCAATATAACCTGATTTGATGTCCTCAAAATCCATAATTTTGATTCATCAGGCTACTCCAGGTGAGTGAGAAGCAGGCACAAGAAAAGCACTTTCTCTATTCACCTTTCTGCAGCCACCAGCTCACTGAAGGAGCACATTGTAACTGTGAAGAGCTGAACCTGACTCAGCTTCTCCTGCCCCTTGCAGTATCCTTATTTACATTTGATTTTTACTTTCAGATTGTTCTCACGCAGGTCGGACATGGGCAACTAAAGCGTCAGATATGGCCAGGGAGTTGTGGGGTGGGACATAAAATGTCCAGGTCTAATATAAGGCCATATTGGTGATTACTATTATGACTATTATTCCAAGACTCAGTCACACAGAAACTGAGAAGAAGGCAAGGGTTAAGCGTGATGACAAAGGGAAAGCAAAAAAAAAAATTATTCTGATAAACTGCACATTAATCTAAATGTCTACAGAGATTCTCAGTCATCCAGGTCATGCTTGACCCAAAGGTGTTTTTTTTTCAAGAGGCAACTGGACTTCCTTTGTTTTTCTTTGAAGAAGTTTCGCTGCTCATCCAAGAAGCTTCTTCAGCTCTCTGGGATGCACCTTAATCTAGTTTAAGATCAACCATAAGCCTGGATTTGTCCACTGTGGGCATGAAACACGAATTCCCAGGCCATTTGAAGAAAGAAAAAAAAAGGATCAATTATTTACACGTCCAGGGCCTGAAGGAGAATTTTTTTCCCAAAGGACTGCAGAGATTGGAGTATATTTTAAGGCTATCTTGAGAGCCTTTGGGTTGATGTTGGAGCTATATAATAAATTGGTGATTAATGATGGTAATCATCTTATAGGGTTATGACCACAACTGAGCCCAGAATTTTGGTCATAAATCATCATATGACTGAACTTGATTTTATGACAAGTAGGTCATTAAGTAGGTCAGGATGCTCATTACACGAATCAGATGAGTTTAAATCCGAATCCAGCTTATCCAGTAGGTATGTTTTGCTGGAAAAGGATGAAAACCATCTCAAAACACAATCGTATAACCATTAAATGCAGAAATTTGTCAACAACGAGAGCCAGCAACTGAAATGCAATCGCTTGACCATGGGGGTGGTGCGGCAGACATAACTTTGAGGACAGATCATAAAGTAACTTTAGGGAAGTCTAAACAACTGGTACTGTACTACGTTGAGGACTACTTCTTAGTAGTTTCAAGGCAATTGTTTTCTTAAAATGAGAAGGTGAAAAAGAAATAAATAACCAACAGAAGATATTAGGAGTAATTACAGCAGTCCTGTTACATACCTGGGGTGGCCCATTCAGCAGCAGCCTCCTCGGGTGAAAAGTATCCATCCTCCCTTCATTCCTATTGTTGTAGTCCATGTGGATCGGCTTGGGAATGGTCCACTGGCGATAATAGAGGGACTGCTCTGTGGAGGTCATCATTTTATTCATGAGTGGGCGAAAAGAGCTTGCCCACATTACTGAATGATAAGGCAAGAGGGAGGAGGATTTGGGAAGGCCTGTGCTGTCTGCAGAGGTCACAATATCATACATCAGTTTGGGAAGGTAAACGATGGGAGGCTGCTGGGATGCTTTGGTCATGGAACACCGAGAGGCCTGCAGGGGTAAGGAACTGTGGGTGGGGGCAGAAGAGGCCAAGGAAGATAAGAAAGGAGAGGGGGATGATGAAGAGGTGGGAGCCTGGGCAGCTTTCGTGGTCTGTTTGGGCTCTTTCTCCACTTTAGGTCTTGGCTTTTCAGTGCTGTTCTCACTCTCTTCATTACTGCTGCTGCTTAACATCTGATGGGGTGACTTTTTTCCTATGTCCCCTGCAGATTCTTCACTGCAAAGTGGCGCACCTGTGAATAAAATCTATATTTTAACAATGAAATGGCAATGATTAGCAGCAGCTCCATATTATATTACTCCCTTACTCCCCGCACTCATATAAGAACATCACCATAAATCATTCCTGGAGTACAATAAATTGGGCAGAAATAGACAGGCAAGGCTGAGACCTTGAAATTGGCACTGTTAAATGGAGTGGAATCATGATGTTTTGGTGAGAGAGGGGCACGATTTTAGATTTCTTAAAACCTTGAGTGAATGTGTGGTGATGAATAACAGTTGTTTCCCGGCAGCAGAAAAAAGGAGTTTCCTCCACACAATTTTAATATGCAAATCCTGTTCTACAATCCACAAACTCTCACCCTGAAATATTCACATAAAAGAGCCATGGGTCAGTTTAAACTTCAGTAGGAAGCCCTTGAGGAACAAAGATTAAGGGTCACCTCCAGATCTTTCTTATAAGAAAGAGTATTTGTGTATTAGGATAATTAATCAAACTTTCTCAGGGGCAGGTGTGTGTGTAAATGTTGCCACCGCTACCAGTTCGGTAGAACCAGTACAACCAGGCTGCATTTCACCACTGCACAGGAAATCCTCACACTTGGTTCAAATCTGGGATTTGAAGTCTACTCATCATAAAGTTGCTGAGGCTGAGGAACACTGCCATGGAGGACATTTGGGATAGTTAATTTTAATATATTAAATCTTAACTTTGATAAATTTTTAGAATTTTTAGTAGTAATTTTAATATAATACAGCAAATTTAATGTTTTTATATTGGTTTTAAATGTTGTTATTGTATTTTTTATCGGCTGTAAACCGCCCCGAGTCCTCAGGGAGATGGGGCGGTATATAAATATGATTAAAGTAAAGTAAAGTAAAGTAAGTATTCATTTTTTTAAACTATTCGTTTTAGTTTACTTTTTAAAATTTTTGTCGGTGTTTATCTCAAGCGTGTTTAAACTCAGTGACTGATGACTGAGTTCCTACCATGCTCAAGATAAACATATGTCCATCATCTGACAAAAATGAAAAACTAAAATAAAAGCTAGATAAACTTGGCTCAAGGCTGCCACCTGCTGGAAGGATCTGCTGTTAAGAAAGCTCAAAGAACGAGTGCGTCTTCAGTGAAAATCAGCTAGGAGCTATCACTTAACTAGATTTAAAAATAGTTAGACATTGATCGCTTAACTAGGTTTCAAAATAGTCCTTTGGGTGAGGCTTGAACTCCCCACTTTTTGAACAATGCAAAGAAAAGATTTTATCTTTGTCCAAGATATTTTTTCCAATGAGTCATTTCGATTGTAGCCACTAGATGGAGCTCTAGGATAAATACAGCCACCGGTTTTGGCTAAAAGAGAAATTTAAAAATCTTTCCTACAGAAAGTGACAAAAAAACCAGCCAGAGATTACTTTACCCTCAATCCCTCCTTCTCTTTCTGTATTTTCTTGACAGCTTGCAAAATCACACTGATTGCACGCATTTCAATCTGCCTAGCATATATATATATATATGGCGTATATTTTTCTGTACTGCCAGAAGTTTTTGTGCATTAAATTATTTCTCCAATCTGGCAATCTCTATAGATGCAGAAGACTCCAACTCCTATAATCCCCTGCATATCTGGGGCCGGGGTCCGATCTATCTCAAAAGCTCCGGGTTCATCCAAGCTGGTCAAAACTCTGAAAGCTGACACAACAGTTGGAATAATTGCCACCAGAGGGGATGAGACACAAGGACGATATGATTGGGGAAAGACGGCCCTTCAATTAAATTTTCCACCCCTCCATGCCCCCCCCCGAGAGCCCCTTCCCACCAGCCTCACCTGACGCCTTGTAGAGCTCTTTCAAGGTGCCCTGGGGCTGTTCGATCTGATGGACCGTCAGATCCACAGTCCCACCTCCACAGTCGGCCACGATGTAGCGGTCCCCTGGCCGGCAAAGGAAAGACAGGTGAGGCTATGCGTGTTGAAGGTATGCCAGAATGTAACGCAGGTGCCCACCTAAAATGTTTGGGGAACAGGTGCAGGAAGCAAGACCCCCATCATGTGGGCGTGGTGTCACACCCTGTCATCGTTCAGACACCTACAGGCAGGAGATTCGAATCAAGGCCAGAAGCCCTTCCATGTTTAACCCAGGGCAGAACTGGTTCTGTGTTGTTCCAATATTTGAGGGGCTGCCACAAAGAAGAGGGGGTCCACCTATTCTCCAAAGCACCTGAGGTCAGGACAAGAAGCAACGGATGGAAACTAACCAAGGAGAGAAGCAACCAAGAACTAAGGAAGAATTTCCTGACTGTTAGAACAATTAACCAGTGGAACTGCTTGCCTCTGGAACAGAGGAGTCAAACTCAAGGCCCAGGGGGGGGGGGATCCAGCCTGCTGCATGCTTACATCTGGCCAGCGGGCCTTTTCTGGAAACAGTGAAGGACCAGCCTTGTGGTGCTTCTGCCAGCGAAAACAGCCCGGGAGGACCACAACAGCTCCGTTTTAAGCCACGACAGCCTCTTGCAGCCAGTGGTGGAACTCTATTTATTTACTACCGGTTCTGTGGGCGTGGCTGGGGGGGGTCATGTGACTGGGTGGGCAGGGCAATCAAGATTAGGCTAGAAAAAACACCAGGATGTTTCTTTCCTGCCTTCCTTACAGGATTAATCCTGTAAAGTGGAAAAAAACAAAAAGGAGATTTCTTCTAACAACCGGTTCTCCGAACTGCTTAGATATTTTACTACCGGTTCTAGCGAACCTGCTCGAACCGGCTGAATTTCACCTCTGCTTGCAGCCCTCTGCCAGCCAAAGTGATTCGCTTAACAACAGTGGCAAGAAAGGTTGCAAAAAGGGGCAAAACTCACTCCACGACACTCTTGCTTAGCGATGGAATGGAGATTTGGGGCTCAATTGTGGTCGTAAGACAAGGGCTGCTTGCATGGGGTGGGGAGAGGACAGAAGTCTCAAAGACAAATATGGTAGTGGTCATGTAGGTAGGGGTAGGGGTAGGGTCTCCTGCTTGGGTGGGGGTTGGACTAGATGACCTACAAGGTTTTACCATCTGACTTTCAAGCCACTGGACCAGTCGGACAGGTTGGGACGCCCACGCCCAGCCTTCCCAGCCAGCCAGCCCTCCCCAGGGACCCCTACCTGTCTGCATTTCCGACCAGAGTTCGCCCACCCCAGACTCAATCAGGAAAGTCCGGCTGTGCCTGGACCGGCGGAGCTGTTCTCGAGCTGCGGGAAAAGAGAGAGAGGGTGGAGGATGGGACGGGATCCCTGGCGATGCTCTGAGCAATTCAGGGTGTCATTCTTGCTTCCTTACAACCAATCTCAGAGAACACCCCACCCTCCTCCTCCTCCTCCACCACCACCTCCTCCTCCCTGCAAACCCCACACTCTTCTAGCACTGATATTGTTACCTAGTTGGGTGATTAAACGTCTGCAAGAAAACAGCCCAGCTCGGAGAGTGCCAAGGACCCCCCAAGCTATCAAGATTCTCCTTGCCTTGGCCATTCCGCTTGGTGGGCCCTGCCCCCACCTACCCTGCCTGAAGCTGGAGTCAATGGGCAGGTCCGAAGCCAGGCCGTTCGCCTGGGGTCTGTAGCTGAGATCGATCAGCTGGTTGAGGCGAAGTTTTCGGCAGTAGATGGAGGCTGCCTCTGGCTCCAGAGCAATGAGCAGCTGCTCAGGGTTCTCCGGAGTCACCAGCCCTGCCTGAAAGGGAGAATGGTCGAAAGGGGGCTTCGTTCATTAGCCAGAAGGGCACCCCTCCTTGCAAGACACACATCTGGAGGGCACCAGGCTGGAGAACTACTGGCCAGCCCCCTTCAAGGATGGTCCTGCTCCTGTTAGAATTGCTGGCCAAGAAGATACACCTGCAGGAGAAGATCTCAACGAGCTCAGGAATTCCCTGGGATGAACCAGGCCAAGGCTGGCTGGGGAATTCTGGGAGTCGAAGTCCACCAAGTTGCTAAAACGCTGAGCTAAGAAATTATACTTAGGGCATCTTCCTCCATTCTTCGCTCTGCCCTGGAATCTTCCTCCAAGATGCTTTTATTTCCATTTTAAATCCAGAGCTGCCCGAAGGAATCGTGGGAGCAGAAACAGACCCAACAGAGTTGTAGCTGGCGGGGTTAAAATCTCGGCCAGCTCCTCAGGGCTTCACGATCCCGTCAAGAGAGCTATTGGGGTTTTTTTTTTGATAACAGTGGGTCTCCTGGGAGGTAGGGTTTTCTCTTTGTGTGTAGGGGGGGGGTCTCCTTCTGGGCTTCTCCCCACCCCTCTCTGGAACAAAGGGTAGATTTCCACCTGGGGTGGGACTTTGCCCTTTTGCAGATGGCGAGATGGGTGGCATGAAAGGAACAAAAGAGAAAAGAAAGTAGAAAGAGAAAAGAGAGAGA
>JAEANM010007183.1:0-17948 GCA_017656035.1 Myanophis thanlyinensis
GGCCGTGCAGTCATATGTGTAGAGTGAATACAATAGGGGGCTCAGAACACATCCTTGGGGTGCTCCAATGTTGAGGGAGAGTGGGTTTGAGATACTTTAAACATTTACTTTGAAATATCAGCATTAATAAGACTACTTAAGCTCAAATCACATATTTATGAAAGGGAGAGACATATGCATTTTTATTCTTTTTTGCCTTTCTCCCCCACTTCATCCAAGAATGCATGTAAAGGTTTGGAAGTTGATGGTATATATGATCTCTTATAACACATTGAATTGAGAAAAATAGAGTATTTGCTGTTTTGATTTTTAGTAGAGCTTGAACTATTGTATTAAATTTTGCTAATCAGCATTTTCAAGAGAGCAAGCCTCTATCTCAGTGATGGTGAACCTTTTAGAGATCAAATGTCCAAACTGCAAGTCATGTGGGGCAGAGATCTGAAGCCCGCTGGCTAGGGGGAGGTGGAGCATCACAACACCGGCAGCTCTGCAAGAGGGAGATCTTTTTCTTTCACAAGCTTCTGTTTCCCTGCAAATGATGGCAAGAAACACTACAGAGAAGCAGATGGAGTTGCGTTGGGGTGATGGAGCATGTGCCCACAGAGAGGGCTCTGAGTGCCGCCTCTGGAACACATGCCATAGGTTTGCCACCATTGCTCTGGCTGAATCATTAGAAAATGTTTGGAATACAATATAGCTGGCATTTGTGATATATAGTTCATTTATACTTAATGTGCATTTTACCCAGAATATAAAATCTCTTTGTAGAACAATTCAGCATTTTGCACTAACAAACTTCTGAGTTAGATCCAAATTCTACAACTGAACTTACTGAACATCCAGTAACACAATCCTTTTCTTCTCTAGAAAAATCTCCCAGTATATTCCAGCAAGTTCCTCTGTAGATTAGATCTAAATGTTCATGGGAGTTTCTCAGAGAAGGTAGAATTCAATAGCATATTACTGTTCACTTTATCCACAGGGATCAGATTCAATGGATTCAGTATCACTCAATCAAGAATTAAGAATAACATTAGGTCATCAAAAATATAAAAATTGGAAATATGATACTTAAGAACATAATGGCCATATTCATCTAAACTCTTAACAGTCTCTAAACCAGGATTTTCCAAAGTGGTCATCACTGATGACCCAGGGATGATGGGACTATTAATTATTCTTGTTATATAATTGGATGCAGTCAGCTAGATGTTTAGATAATAATTGGAAAGTAGCTTTAGTTAAAGTGATATTTATTACGTTATTTCATATATTTCATACACTAAATGTTTGGGAATTGGTGTTTGAACTGAAGCTTTATAATGGGATTGATGAGCTGCTCTAAACTAACAGATATTGCATCATCATAAATTTTGTGGTACTACAGTCTTCCCCTACAGTCAGTATATCTGAAAAGTGTTAAGTCAATAATTCATCCCTGAAATATTGCTTTTTATTTGTGCTGATACTAGGTATCAATTTCCCTGGGTAACTCAAAGTTATACTATTCTGAAAAAAAGAGAAAACATATATTTCATCTGTACTGAATACTTCTCCTCTATACGCTACATATCTCCTGTCAGTCTTATTACATTTAATATTATATTGATCAATCACTTTATCAAAATTAAACATACTAAGCAAATAAGATTGGAATGTTTACCCCAGCATAGAAACACTTACCCATAGATCAGATGCTTCAAAACCCTTTATTATTTTAGCAGCAGGAGAAACAAATGTAATCTATAGTGAGACTATCAGTTTTTGTCTCTTCCTTAGGAAAGGAAGCAGATACAGATCTGAGGAGAATATTCCATTATGTGTTTCATTAAATGGCAGTTCCCTAATTATTATTAATTAGTTTTTCCATGAAGCTTATTGTTTAACTTTCCTTATTCACTTACATTTTTATTGCCCATTGAAGTGGTAGGTTTTGATTATAAGCTTCTTAGACCAAAGACTTGTCTGTTATTTTTAATGTTATTTATAAAATATCATGTGCAGATTTCAGTCTTCAGGAGTATTATACAATGTATAACAAACATTAATACAAAACTAAAACTAAATAAAAACAAATATTTATTTATTTAGTAATCGAAAGAGGCATAGCAACTCTAGCTGACATACAATAAATGGATACAACACAAAACCACACCAGAATCAGAAAAATAATAGTGTTAAGAATCCATGTCAAGAAAACAACACAATAATTACCCAGTAAATCAATTCAAATCAGGATCACAAGTGAAGATACAAATCAGTCTATTGAATGAGCCAAGATTTCAAAGCTTTTCTTAAACAAAACAGGATCAAGCTATTCAAAGCTTTATGGAGAATATTGTGCCTCCAAAATGCTACAAAATGAATCAGATTACCAAACTGATGGTGAATTCACATTTCCATGATCTCATAAATAATGTAAGTTCTTTTAAAGTATTTATCACGTCTGATAATATTTCTGAGACCAAGCAGATAACAGAGATAACAATGTGATTACCTCTTCACAATATTGGAAATTCTAATTTTATTCTAAATGTTTCATTTTCAAATTCTCTTTTCACTTTTGACTCCCAAGTTCTCAATTTAACTCACAACTACTGTATGTGAATTGTGTAAAGGAAGAAAAACAATAACCCAACCCTGCCCCAATTACATCATTGGCAGGTATAAACTTGCTCTTCAGAGTTGATCAGAATAAAGCTTCTTGATTTTAAGATTGTGTAATTAGTTATTCAGAGAGGTATTTTTTTTCCTTTTCAAGATGGTTTTATTTAAATGCCAAGTCACTTTTATCTTAACGGTCACACTTAAATCACTTTTGTTTATAGTTCATGTAGTATATTTTCTAAGTTACAACTTTTTTTCCTCCCTCAGAATAGAGGCAATGAAAGGAAGAAGAGGAAAAACTCAATTTTTCTTCATTGGAAAACTTTCAAAAATAAAGATGATGTGCCTGGAACTGGATTGTTCCAGTTGCTGGGCTGCTTGTTCTCAAAACTTCATAAAAGTGAAAGAAATTAAAGAGCAGACAGAAAACCATCAACAGGCCAACATATAAATTACCAGAATTCTTTCTACTACTTCCCTGATACTTTAACCTCTTTAACAACAACAACAAAAGCTTTCTTCAGATTTAACTGTAGGCCAGGTGAAGGGAGAAGAATTACTTGAAAACACACCAAGCTAAATCCAGCAGAAAATAAAATAGCTCTCAACCAAGTTAACCTGAAAAATTATTTGGGCTGGGAACAACACATTTTCTTTTCCCCTTCCCTTTCCAGACTATCATATAACTATTTATGTCACTAAACTACATTTAACTGCATTTTAGTAAATATAAAACACCAAATAGTGAAAGGGTTGATTTAAAAAAAATCAAGCAAAAACACATATTTTGCACTTATAATTTCAAATCCCTACAGAATTCTGATTCTTGGGGTTAGACATTCCTATGAATCACTGATGGTTTTGCCCACGTTACAGGAAGAGCACAATAATTTTTCAGCAATACTTCTGTGCAGAGTATGTACACTCTTGTGAAACTCACATATCAGCCTTTTACAGGGGTCATATAAACAAGAGGTCAGTCTCTTCTGCCAAGTTCTAATCCTTGTTGAATTTTCAAGGACTTGAGATTTACTCTTTCAAAAAGAGGAGTGCCTTGAGGCTTTTGGTTATATCTTCAGAATAACAACCAGGATAATCTTGGATCTAAACTTTAATAAACTATTTGCAGCAATATAACTACAGAAAAATATCATCCACTGAAGTATAAAAGGTGTCTATGAAGAAGCCTAGAACAAAATTTGAGTTTAGGGCACATGACACATATATGGCTCACTGTTAAATTAAATATAAGGATTTAATTTTTTTTTTAAATGTTTCTTGATAATTTTCTGAGATTGTGCTAGTCAAAAAATGGAAAACAATGGGAGGGTTGACTTTACAGGTCTGTGCTACTGATGGCTTATCATCTTCATTAGCGTGATCAAGCTTATCTTCAAAAACCTTAAGTCACCAAAATGAAAAGGGGGGGGGGAGTATTTGTTCCATCTTGGGCCTTTCCATCACTCAGCATTTAATAAGTATCAAGAGTTATTTCTGAAACTGACATTTTGATAACCAGGATCAGATAGAGCAAGGAAGCACTAAATCTTAAGACAAAAGAAAATCTCAAAATATCCTCTGAAGAAAAGATGTTACACTTAACGCACCAGAGTTACAGTAAGACTGAGTAACTTTATAGTGGTAATGTTAACGAGTCCCTTTAATCACATGTGAAATACAGAGATGGTAAGAACTGGCCTGGTTTAATAATGAGGGAGTGCAAATGATCGCTGGGTGCCCTATTGTACAGAGGCCACAACACGAATATAACCAAACGTGCAAAGTGTGCTCCAGAATATCAGCTCTCTCGCCTTACATCCAGAAGACAAATTCTAGGCTACAGCCCAGTCTTTGGCGAAATTCATATGCGCAGAGTTAGTGGGTGACTTGCTCTTTCTCGTCTCAGACTTACCTTTCTTTTGGTCTACAGCGGAGCTAAAGGTGCTCAACAGCAAAGCGAAAAGGACAGCAGCAGTAGAGACCCGTCTCGCCCCTAAAGAGTCCGCGCAAGTTGCTGAAAGTCCCGGAGACCGGCGATTCCTGTGCCCCATCCTGGGTGTGTGCGACAACAATACGGAGCGCGCGCGCTCGGCAAAGCTGGGCTGTGGTCCGAAAGTGTGGGTCCACTCGCTGCGCCTTTTCTCGGTAGCTCCCTCGCTAACTCTGCTCAGCTACACTTTTCTCTTTTTGCTTCTAGTCTCTCAACCACTACCCATGCCGAAAGGCTGAGGCAATTCCAAGATCGGGGAGTGGGGAGAAAGGAAGGAGGAGCGAAAGGAGACTCTTTACAGTGATTTCTGGCTGCGGCTGCCGCGCGATCACTAGCTGACTGAGCAAAGGAGTGAACAATCCTCGAGAAGCTGGCCCCGCTCCGCGTTCGCGCAAAGGTGAAAGAAGCTCGCGCCCTTTTGCAGGAGGGGCTGATATACAGTAAATACCGTGCGGGGAACTCCCAGCTGAGCTGCACGCACGACACGAAGGAAAGGAAGTAGACTAAAAATACGTCTGCGTTCCATCAATTCTCCCCCTCTTCCTTGCTAAGCTTACAAACAAAACTTTTTTCCTCCTAGCGCACATCTCACACACTTCCTCTGGGGCAAACCAATGAAAAATAAGAGGCGGGAACTATAAGAAAGAAAAAAAGAATTGGTGGTGCGGGGAGGCTCTATCTGCATGCCTTCAGGTGGAGTTTTGTACCTGTCTAGTGCTGGCGATGGGAAGGGCCAGAAATTCCTGTCCAGCTGGTTGAGCTGAGTAATACGCATGTGCGCTTTCGTGTGCACTTTTAGGGGGCCGCCGCTGTGGTTTGTTTTATCTGCTGCTGCTGCTATGGCCCTAGTGATTTACCTGCGGCTTCTGCTTTCCCGCTGTTCCAAGAAAAGATTAAATTTGTGCTAGCGGGAAAAAAAGCCAATATGTCATTATGCAATCTGTACCTTGGAGGAAAGCTGTAGCTAAACTGAAGTGGAATCAGGAAACAAGATTACTTTCCAGAGCAGCTTGTGCAACACCCTGGATTCCAGTGATCTTTTGAAGCCATTCCTTTGTGTAAAAATAAAATCTTGTTACATCTTGAAGATTTAGAGCTCTTCAACTGCTTTGTCCTTGAACTGGCAGAAAATTACAGTGGTATAAATTTGTTTTGCAATCCCTATTTACTACAGACAATATCAGCAAATGGTGGTGGTGGTATCAATGTATGCAGGCCATGCAAAGGACAGTGATTGATGGATTACCCCTGAGATTTGTTTTTCTCTTATTCCACCAGTCTACTAGTACATTCAAAGGGCCTAAAATATTAATTGACATTCCACATAGTCTAGGACAAGATAGCATCTACATTTAAAAACAGCCCAAACAAAAGCTGGCAGATGTGACGGGACTGTGTCATGAAAGATAGAGAGAAAGCACTCTCATGCTTCACCAGGAAGTCCCATCTTTACCTTTATTGAGAGGTGCTGTTGAGGCTAATTTAATATTCTCTGAATTGACTAAGAGAACAGCATTGGAATTCAAATCTTTTTACTTCTGGTTCTGTGGGCATGGCTTGGTGGACGTAACTGGGTGGTCCTACGACTAGGTGGGCAGTTTCTGTAAGCAGGGCAATAAAGATTAGGCTAGAAACAACCCCAGAATGTTCCTTTCCTGCCTTCCTTACAGGATTAACTCTGTAGTAAAGATTAACTCTGTACTAAAGTAGAAAAAAAAATTCTTCTAACAACTGGTTCTCTGCTTAGAAAATTTACTATCTGCTGAATTTCACCTCTGAGAACTAACATGTTTTTTTTGGGGGGGGGGGGTGTCTATCTTGAAAAAAACAAAGACTATCCTGACTCCCAAGATAGGAAACTGGTGCTCATTAACCAAAGGCAAGGAGTGTGTTTGCACCCACCTGAAATGGGTAAATACTGTAGGTGTTCTGGTAATCAATACAACTGTTGACAAAGTGGATCAGATTTTATCTAAGTAATCACTTTTCTGACCTGTTGCATTCTTTTCAGATATCATCTATTCATTAGGCTTGATTTGTAAAAACAGATCATTATTTATTTCTTTTCAATATTTGTATATTTGCAATAGATAAACAACTTTTCATCCAGTAGCTCTGCAGCTACTGACCCTAGCTCCTCAACCAACATTCCAACAGTCCATTTATCACCAGGTTTCCAGATTCTGCATGATATGCCTGTTTCTGAATCTCATGACTAAAAGTTTCAATACAGAGAGAGATATTGATTTTCCAGACCCATTGTTTATTGAAGAAAGCTGAACTAGAGAAGATAGGAAACCCTGGTTTTGTGTCATCTTACCATATTTGATCTGATTTGAGTTTTGTAATGTTTTCACTATGTCTAAATATATTCTGTTTGCTGAGGCTTAAAATGGTTATTAATGACCAATGAAAATGGCAGCATCAGATTCATGATCCAGTTTTTGATTTGCTTGAAATCATATTTGGTCATCAATTTAGGAGGGTATATACAGCATAGAATTTTCTACCTCCATCTTCATGTTTTTCATTTGGATGTAAGAGTTGCCTCTGTATCTTTATCTTACCCAGGAAACTTTTTATTAGGATACTGGGCAAGATTATTCTTTTTCTAGCCTTTTTCACTGTGGATTGTTCTGGTAGATTATCAGCAAACAGAAGTAAATAAAATGGGTTAGAGAACAAAATGTCTCCTATCCTGTTCACCACAATCTTCATTCAAAGATTAAAGGGAATTTCTTTCATTACAGAGAATTGTAATAGAAAGATAATATTGGGCAAAAGGAAATTTTTTGAGGAAAAAATAGTAAAAAAGAACTCTTCTTTTGCTAGTTTAACAGGGGCTGTAGTTTATGTTCCTCATTTACACAGAGTTTACAATATATTTCGGCAGTCAATAACTTATGATTCTTTTCCTTTCTACTTACTCCAAAGCTGTAAAAATAGTTTGAAAAGGAAAACAAAATAGCTATCCAATGAATAAGAACAGTATATTACTGTTTAAATATTGTATAAGGAGAAAACAACTTAGGGAATTTGTTGGTTAAAGTGATGCTAAAGATATGTTAAAGGGAAACAAGAGTACAAGCAAACAAAATAAAAGAGCACAGAATGCATTCTTGAGAAGAATAAAAAGCAGAAACCATGTTAAAAACTGACCTTCAGACAGAGGTGAAATTCAGAAGGTTCTAGCAGGTTCACTAGAACCGGTAGTAAATTTTCTAAGCAGTTTGGAGAACCAGTTGTTAGAAGAAACCTCCTTTTGTTTTTTTCCACTTTACAGGATTAATCCTGTAAGGAAGGCAGGAAAAATATTCTGGTGTTGTTTCTAGCCTAATCTTTATTGCCTTGCTTACAGAAACTGCCCACCCAGTCACATGACTCCTCCAGCCATGCTCACCAAGCCACGCCCACAGAACCTGTAGTAAAAAAATTTGAATTCCACCACCGCCTTCAGATAAAGAATTTGAAAAGCTGAATTTAATAATAATTACAAGATATGAAGCTCCACATTTTTTCTATTTTTATTCAAAAAAATAATGGAAGGTCCATATTGTATCCTCTATGAAAAACATGTAATTACAAGCTAAGTATAGAAGTACAATAAGAGTATATGTCTCTAGAGACAGGTTCTGTTTCAAAGATATTATTTATGAGGAATAAGTCCTATTTATCTAATTTATATAGCTGACTATCTCACCAAATAAGTGACTGGGCAGAGTACAAGTTTTACCTGACAAGACTGAGATTGATTTGAAAATGAATTTAAAATGACAAATTATGAGAATGGAAAAAGATTCTACAGAGGACAAACAAAAAAATCTGATGATATATTAATTATTAAAATGGATATAAAAGTTATAAACCATGCAAGCAATCTGGATAGTTTTCTTATATTTACAAAAGAGACTTCTTAAAGACCTGAAGGATCTTATAAGAAGGGGCAAAGAAAAAGTGAAAAGATATCAAATTTTAGGTCATTGTTTGTAGCGACAAAAGATGAAGATTGTTAGAAGTAAAAGGAATGTATACAGTTTATTTATTTGATCAAGGGTAAAAGATATATGTTGTTATCTCTGGTAAACTCTAATATCAGGATTGAAATTACTATGTTTTATGGATTTGCTTATAAATAAAGGATGGAATATGTGAAGAACAGATCATTTTATTTTAAGAGAAGGCGATTAATTACTAAAATTGCTTATCCTTGTGAAGACTTCACAAAAGAGTTGCAATTTAGCACTCTTCTTCAAGTCAATTTGCTGGCTCAAATTTTGAAAGAATCTATTTCACTTACCCCTCCTCATCAAGAAATCATTGTTATATTTCTGTTCTTTTAAATGTTAATACTGCAGCAGTAAACTTTGTAACCCTTCAGACAGAGCTTCTGTCCTAAATCCCAGACCTATACAATGCTAATTAGGTGGGCTGTGTGCAACTCACCAAACAGTTTTTAAAAAAAGGAATAAATGTAGAAATTCCACTCCTCAAGAGATATATTGCTGAGCATCTTTTAAGTCTTGCTGCTGCACTTCAACTATTCCACTAGCAGCAGAACAGCTGATCAGCAGTCCACACTTTGTTGAGGCTCCTTTTTTATTAAAGTGCTCCTTTTCTCTTGATGAGTTGGGCAGGGCCAGCTTATCTATTATTGTGGGGAGGATAAATTTGACATATTCAGAAACTGCCCTGTAGCTTTCCAAGCATGAAGAAGTGGAAACAGTAGCAAAGACATGTTACCACCAAAGCCAATATGCTTTCAAGCACAATTGGTACTTCGCTACTTGTTATGGAAATAACTCTGTGATACAATGTCAATTTTCAGAAATACGATCATGAGCCACTGCATAACATACAGATTTGCTACTACTGCAACTAAGCTCTATAAGGACAATTCAATCTATATTTTTAAATTCTTTGTGGTGTATCAAATCTCCTCTTGAAATGGAAACAAGGCCTAATTTCAATGAAGGCTCGTGTCTGGTTTTGCTGCTTGAAACACTGGACTTTTTTAAAGCAGCATTCTAAATGCCTTGACCTTGAAGGACAACGTTATACCTTCATAGTGAAGAAAGTTAGCACCTACCCTTTTAGAAGAATGAAATATTTTAGGAAATATTAAAAAGACAGAATATTTCCCCTAAAGGAAAAACAAAAATCTTAAAGGAAACAGAAATTCAACCTCAGCTCCTTTCCCCCAGCAGATATTTTGGTACCAACCTATCTACAAGACAAAAGACCACCTTATCTACAAATCAAAAGACCTTCACCTTAGACTAGGCTGGCCATATTTGATAGCCAAAAAAGAGTACGGGAGGGGGGGGCATCATCATCAGGGGGGGCGAGGCGTCATCGTTGTTGGAGGGTGGGGCGTCAGGGGGGCGGGGCATCGGCAAAGGCCGCGTCGGGGGGGCTGGGGGGCATCGGGGGTGGGGCGGCATCGGGGGGGCGGGCGGCAGCGGCGGCATTGGGGGGGCGGGGCGGGGGCGGCGGGGGCTTCCCTTCACCGGAAATCGACCGCAAATCCAGACTCAGCTGAGAAGCAAGAAGCTTGTTCTGGGACCTCTTGCTGGAGCCTCTCGCTTTTCTCCATTTGCCCGGACATGACATCGCCACTTTTACGTCCAGTCCGGGGCGTCCGGGTAAATTTATAAAATTTATAAAACCCGCCCGGACGCCCCGGATTGGACGTAAAAAGAGGACATGTCCGGGCAAAAGAGGACGGTTGGTCACCCTACCTTAGACCCTCTATCCATCTAGCAACAGAACTCACCACATGGCACAATCACCCAGCAAGGTTCAACCAAACCTGGGATTCAAGACAGCCAACAAAATTACCACTGCATAGGCCCCTGGGAGTCTGACTGACAATAGCAAACATGCCCTTGCCACAGGAACAGGAAGTTCAAGTTCAAAACCCAAAAGAGAGTATAAATCTCTCTGTCTCTCTCTCTCTTCCATGTGTTCGGCTACCCAGAATCATTTATACTTGGTGGTTCTTAACAATTAAACAATCGTTCCGACCAGCCTTCATGTTTCCAGTATCTTTCTCTCCACTTGGAACTGAACCCAGATGGACATTTCTTCCAACAATGGGAAGGCAGGCATTAATATAGATGTAAAACACTCTTCTTTGATCCTAAGAACTTGAAGATAACTTGGAGTGAGCTGAAATCAAACACTGTTGATATCAATATTCAAGCACAATCTAAGCAAAATTTCAACATTTACACAAGCAGATCAGTTTGGGGCACCATTTTCCCAAGCCAACTGTTTAAACATTTATTGTACCAACATGGAAAAGCTTATACCCTTACTACCACAGTGCTTTGCTAACTTTATTGTGACAAGATAGAAGATTCAATAATATATCCCAAAGGAATGTATTTTTTGGGTGAAAATAAAGTATCCTGGACTGTCTATTTTATTATATTTTAGCAAGTGCTAAATAACAGACAATGTTATTCTCCCATTCTCATGCCAGCATAGAAAAGACGACTCTCTGGAGTTATCAGATCACCAGGTTGCTAGAAGAATGCCTATCATGCCCCATCGGAGTCAGAATCTGCAGGAAAGGATTAGTTGGAATGGGCAGCCAGCAGAGATAGAGCAGATGGCTGCATTGGCCTTGGAAGAAACTGAGGAAAGGCAGAATCAATCCAGGCAAGGCTTGCCTGAAAGGAAAGTCCAGGCAAGTCTGGCAGACAGGCAAAGCTCAGAAGACGAGCAAGGATTACCCCCTCTGATCCAAGAAGATGTAGGAGGAGAATGGCAAGATCAATGCAGTTGAGCAGGCTATGAGGGAGGAGAGTGTCCTGCCTCCTCTCACAAGGCACACCTGGAAACTAAGATATAAGAAGGTGCCAGTGAGAGGGGCATTTGTCGGGAACAAACATTGAGTTTGTGGAGCCTCATATGCAAAGTGACAAAGCCTGGAATTTTGCTGTGCTCTGTTTTGTGGGGGTTGCCTGGTTTTCCTGCTTCATAGAAACTCTGGCCCTGGTTCGTATGGGGCTAACCTGGCTTGTTGGACTGTTGGCCCTAGCTGTTGTGTGGCCACTCTTGTTCACTGGAATATTTGCAGCCAGAGACTTCTGAAAGTGCATGTGGGAGTTTTGTTCTAGAACTGTTAGTGACTGTGGGAACAGTTTTGGGGCACGGTTGGACAATAAAAAGAAGTTGGACCAGTTCTTTGGCTATGTTGTTTTCGTGCTATGTCCCGGGTCATCACAATGTCTACATTTGTTGCAACTCTTATGATGTTAGACCTGGTGATTTTGGTACTTTTGATACCTTTCTTTTTAAGTATTTTTGTTATTTACAGATTGTTTGTTTCTTCAGGATGTCTGTTTCTGTGTTTGTCAAGTCAATTAATCATTCAGAGGGTTTTCTGTGACAAAACATCATTGTATTTATTTCTTTTTAAAATAATAATTCTGCAATTTTCATAACATGAGATAATTACTGCCATATTTAACAGTTTGATGGATATTTAATTGAACTGAATTTTGTGAAATTCAGCTATTGTGAGATGGCATTTGGAATCCAGTTCCATGTATACCAATTATTAAATCTTAACTTGTTAAATGAATGTATGCCTGCATTTTCCCAGTCCATAATAATAAGTCATCATACTCATTATAAGCTAAACATACAGCAATAGAATAATAAAAAATGAAATCATGTATCATAAAAGGCAAGCAACAATAAACTTCAACTCAAATTGAGACTTATTAAGGGAACCTTAATCATTTCCTCATCCTTTTTATTGATTGTAATGAGGAAAAAAGCGCTCATGCTTTAGTGAGTACTATTATACTGTCTTTAACAATAATTAGCTTTGAAAGTTAAAGATTAGAAAGAATGCAAGAATTTGATTTTTCCCCTATCAAAATTACTATTTTATAGCTACTAATTTGCAATTAAGCATGTTTTGATTATGGGCATGTTTTCATCTTAACCTAATTCTATTGAGTATGTTGTTGATATGAACAAAAATGTACAAGTGACTTCACATACCAATAGATTTCACCAGAAAATTATCCTTAACTGGAAGTTTGAATTAGTTTTATTTTTAGACTTAGATTAGCTTAGATTTATATTAGTAGACCAGTGAAATGCTGAGGACATCAGAGGTGAAATTCAGCTAGTTCAGGCCAGTTCAAGTGAACTGGTAGCATAAATTTTTAGTAGTTTAGCAAACTGGCAAAATTGGCTCTGGCTGGCCACACCCAGTTGCCCAGTCACCGGCTCGCCACTTGTACCTACCTGCCCAATTGACTGCTCAGTACTCATTTTTGCTTGCCAGATAGGCCACTTGATGCTCACCCCCACCTGCCTGCCCATTCGCAATGTCCTGTCCCACCCAGTCACTCCTCATGTCAAGCACCTCCTCGGCATAGTACACTGTGTGGGTGGGGTGCGGTGAACAGAACTTGCCAGCTTTCACAGTTCTTACATGATGCCTGTTGGCCCAACTGAATGGCATTGATCTGTGTAAGTAAGTCTGTGAGTTGCAACCTAGCTATCCTCTCCCACTCCGCCCCCAGGCTTGGGTACTTTGCCACATTGCAGCTGCTCCATCACATATGTGGCACAGCCTAGCTAGGCTCCAGTCCCTGGCCTTGGCTGCTATGCCTCTCTTTGGTGGCTCCATTGCATGCACCACATGGCACAGCCCAGTTAGACCCCAGTCCCTGGCCTTGCCTGCTGTGCCTTGCCATGGCAGCTCCATTGCATGTGCCATGTGGCACAGCCTTGTAAGCTGACCCTTCATCCATATGCTTGCCTGGCTTGCTTTGCATCAAGCAAGATGGGCTAGCAAGCTATCCCCTCATCCCCATGCATGGGTGCCTTGGCCAGGTCAGAGAATGTGTCATTCCCCAGTTCCAGCCTTGCCCTGGAGCCTCCGCCTGATCACCCTTCACCTCATCTGAGTTGGGAAATGTGCCATTCTGGCCTTGCCCCAGAGCCTCTGCCCAATTGCTCTTTACTTATGCTGGGTCAGGGGAAACACCATTCCCTGGCTCTAGATTTTGCCACCACACCCCTTTGGCCTCAAACTACATTCCCCTGGCCAAAGCAACTTATTTGGCCTGCTGTGCTAGGCCGAAGGGCTGCGGGGGAGTGCAGGAGGGCCAAAGCGGTTTGGGAACACATCAGACAGTTCTTCTTACTTTTAAGAAGATCCATCTGGAAAGCAATGCAGCAGAGAAGTTTCTTCCAGCCCTAGCCGAGCCTTGATTAGTTGTAGAGATGCTCTATGTGCTCTCTGGGTTAGCAATTGCTTCTCTCCACTGCTGCTGCTCTTGCCGGGAGAACCACCAATTTAGCAGCTGTGAGCTGCCACTTTGGGTTCTCTAAGTCTCATCTGAAAAGTGCTGCAGGTGGCAAACAGAAACAGCATTCAGAATGGCTGCCGGTTCTCTGTGCCACCCACAGTGTTTTATAGGTGGGACTTAGAGAACCCAAAGTGGCAGCTCACAGCTGTTAAATTTCAGAAGACGCTCTCCCAACAAGAGCAGCAGCACAAAGAAGCAACTGCTGCCCTGGAGAGCAGAGATGGAGTGGAGGAGGCCCCAAAAGACTGCTCAATTGACCTTCACTGCATGGCAGAAGGCATATGCATGCATGGAAGCCTCAACATACATGCATGCATGAACCCTCACATTTTGGCAAACCAATGGTATATATATATTTAATTTTACCACATAATATACTTAGGTTTCAGTAAGGCATTTGACATAATAGACCACAACCTACTTCTTGGTAAGCTAGAAAAATATGGAATAGACAACATCACCACCACATGGATATGCAGCTGGCTGACAAACCATCTCAATGAGTATTCCTTAATGTTGCTACATCCACATAGAGAAAAGTAAGTAGTGGGATACCACAAGGCTCCATCTTAGGCCCAGTATTCTCCAATATTTTCATAAATGATTTAGATGAGGGAATAGAAGGGGAACTGTTCAAATCTGCAGATGACACTAAACTGGCAGGAATAGTCAACACCCCAGAAGACAAGCTCCAAAAAGATCTTGACAAACTTGAACAATGGGCCCTATCCAACAAAATGAATTTCAATGTGGAGAAAAGCAAAGTTTTACATATAGGCAGGAAAAATCAAAGATATAAGAATAGATTAGAGACCTGTCTCAAAAACAGTAATTGTGAGAGAGACACCTTAGAGTTCTAGTGGATGATAACTTGAATATGACCAGCAGTGTGCAGCAGCAGCCAAAAAAGCTAATAAAGTCCTAGGTTGTATAAACAAAAGCATGGAATCAAATCATGCGATGTATTAGTACCACTTTATAAAACCCTAGTAAGAGCACACTGGAACACTGCAGAGATCGGCCTCAAGGCCCCTAATATGTGGGGTACCTCAGGGGTTGGTGCTCTCGCCCCTGCTGTTCAACATTTATGTGAAGCCGCTGGGTGAGATCATCCGTGGCTTTGGAGGGAGCTTTCATCAGTATGCTGATGATACTCAGCTGTACATTTCCACCCCAGGCCACCCCAACGAAGCCATCAAAGTGATGGGCCGCTGCCTGGAGGCTGTGCAGAGCTGGATGAGTCAAAACAGGCTCCAACTCAACCCGGCCAAGACTGAGTGGCTGTGGTTTCTTGCACCCAGATACAGCCAGCTTATTCCATTGCTGGCCATGGGGGGGAGAGATTTTGCCCCCCACGGAGAGGGCTCGCAACTTGGGTGTCCTCCTGGATGTACGGCTGTTATTGGAAGATCACATCGCAGCCATCTCCAGGGAGGGCCTTTTATCAGGTCCGTAGGATCTTCCAGTTGTGACCCTTTCTGGATTGGGGTGCCCTTCGTACAGTCACTTCTGCCCTTGTGACCTCCTGCCTAGACTATGCCAATGCTCTCTACATGGGACTCCCCTTGAAGAGCATCCGGAGGCTGCAGTTAGTATAGAGTGCGGCTGCATGAGCAATTATGGGAGCCCAATGGAGCTCCCATATTACACCTCTCCTGTGTGAACTGCACTGGCTCCCTGTGGTCTTTCAGGTGTGATTCAAGATGTTGGTGCTTACTTTTAAAGCGCTTCATGGCTTGGGACCCGGGTACTTATGGGACCACCTGTTGCCACTGTCAGCCTCCAGCCGACCAGTGCATTCCCACAGGGCAGGCCTCCTCGGGGTTCCACTGTCGGGACGGTGTCGCCTGAGAGTCCCGAGGGTACGAGCCTTCTCTGTGGCTGCACCCTCCCTGTGGAACGAATTGCCCCGGAGATTCAGACCATTGTGGACCTTCCGGCGCACATTAAAAACCCATCTATTCCAGAAAGCTGGTCTGGCCTAACACTTAACAGGGTTTTAAATTTTAAATTTGTCCAATTTTAATTAGTTAAATTGTTTTAAATTTCTAACTTTTATAACTTGGTTATTGGCCATTGATTTAATCCATTTTAACTGTATTTTAATTTTTATGAGTTTATGTTTTTAGATGGCTGTGCACCACCCCGAGTCCTTTGGGAGAGGGGCAGTATAGAAATCTTGTATTAAATTAAATTAAATTAAATTAAACTAATTTTGGTCATCATACTATAAAAAATGACGAGACTTTGGAAAAAGTTCAGAGAAGAGCAACTAAGATTATCAAAGGCCTAGAGACTAAAACATACAAAGAACGGTTGCAGGATTTGGGTTTGGTTAGTCTAAAGAAAAGAAGAATTAGGGCAGTATTCCAGTATTTGAGGGGCTGCCACAAAGAAGACGGGGTCAAATTATTCTACAAAGCACCACCAGGACAAGAAATAATGGTTGGAAACTAATCAAAGAGAAAAGCAATGTGGAATTAAGGAGAAACTTTCTAACAGCGAGGACAATTAACCAGTGAAACAGCTTGCCTGCAGAAATTGTGGGCGCTCCATTACTGGATGTTTTAAAGAAAAGTCTAAACAGTCACTTATCTAAAGTGGTATAAGTTCTCTTGCTTGAGCAGGTCCCTTCCAGCTCATTCCTTTCTATTCTAGATTCCTGTTACCTACCTACAGTAAATACGCTAATATTTATAAGCATTCAAAATTGGATCTATTTAAATGTACTGAAGAATGATTTATCCAAAGGATTAAGACTATCCATAATTATATTAGAAGGAAAAGAGAACTAACTATGTGGGGATCATATTCTTTTCTTTCAATGGGGTTTTCTTCTACAAAAAGATGGCTATAATTCTCCTTACAAACAAGGTGGAGTCCTTATATTTTTTAATTTCAGCATTGTTCAGCTTGGCTATTATCTTTTTAGTGTATCAAAATTATTTAAAAGCAAAACCCCTTCCCATTGTACTCTTGGCCTTCCCAGTAAACCAGGCAGGAAATTCAACTGGATGCACTTTAATCTACTTTATTTTAAGTCTTATAAGTCTGAAAATACAAACTTCCTCTCATCTACTTTTTTTAAGTTTTAAAATTTAATTTTACATAGCTATAATCCTATACATTTGATAGGAGCATCTGTATGGGATTAGGTATCAAAAAAAAAGAAAACAACTGTTCAATCAAAAACTTCATCATGACTTTTATTTAAAAATCACTTTCAGAAAAGGTCTTGGATTTGGCTCTATGATTTCTCTTTTAATATTTTACTAATTACACTAATATACATTGTCCAATGAATGCTCTATTTAATTTATGGAACTTAGTTCTAGGTGTTTGTGCATGCAGTTGTGCTGATCCTTATTATAAATATTTAAGTAATACTCTAGTGTATCAATAATAATTCTTATGTTGTTTCTTATATTTCTTTTGGGTAAAAAACCATTTTGATCTGGATGTATTATTTCATTTTTTAAAAAATCTTTCCAAGATGACGGCTGTGAATAATTTATAATCTGCATTCAATAGTGAAATAGATCTGTAGTTTCTAATTTGTGTTTTGTCCATGTCTTCTTTTTGGATAATTGTGATCAATGCTTCTATTCAGGAGTTTGGTATATTTGTGTTTACCAATACTTTGTTAAACACTTCCAACATCAGATTGTCTAGTGGTTCCTGTATCGTCTTATATAATTTAACCGGAAACCCATCCAGGCCTGGAGATTTATTATTGTTTTATTTCCTTCTCACCTCTACCAATTCCCTTATTGTTATTTTTTCATTGAGCATTTCTCTTTTGGCCTCAGCAATTTCAAACAAGTTCATTCTGTCTAGATATTGCTTAATACTATTCTCCAGTATATCTTCTCTACAGTACAGGTTTTGGAAGTAGTATTAATTCCTTTTTTTCTTCATTCTGGTCGTGCATAATGTTTTATTTCAAGAAATAACAGCAATCGCAAGGTTGCTTTAGTGAAATCAGCTCTTTTTATTTACAGGATCAGTCA
>JAEANM010007185.1:0-17948 GCA_017656035.1 Myanophis thanlyinensis
GAGAGCAAAAGCTGGCTGAGGGATTCTGGGAGTTGAAGTCCACAAGTCACAAAATGGCCAAGTTTGCCCACCCCGGTATAGAGGGATGAGAAAAGAATAAATCGGAGTCTCTGGTAGAATTCATTACCTAAGTTATCAGTTTATACTTCAGTTAAAGTGCTTTAATGAAATGGATTAAAGCATTAAATCTTATAAAATAAAGTAATATATAAGATAAAGACTGAAACTACAACACAAAAATATGCCTAAAACCCAGAATTTTTCAAATGTTTAAAAAGCCAAATGCAACGAAACCACAACTGCATGAGAAAGTAAATCTGAGAATTTTATTTAAAAATAAAAACCACTTCTAAGACAACTATGAACTGGATGACTGAATATCTTCATAGACAATTAAATCTGCGAACATTAAATTAAAAAAATTGGGTATCTTTTGCCATTTCTGTTATTCAAAAACATCTTATTTTTTGTTTGTTTATTTAATGCTTAACTGATATAGTTTTGTAAATACTTTTTCCAGATATGTGACTTCAACATGGTTTCCTCAAACTGGCATATAAATTGTGTCTATTTTAAATTATTTTATTGAGGTTTGCAAATCTCACCTACATTTAACCAAACCAGATTCTCAGGCTGCCATGGAGTATCTTCCTTTTTTTGCCCACCAAAATGTGTTTGCTTACCAGTGAGTTCTGTAATCACAACAAGGATATCTTGGAATTCATTTTACATGAAATATATGTGCAATGTTCATGTACTGGAGTGGTTGATTAACATTCATGGAGCTGAGCGATTGATTAATAAAAGTTTGTACCACTTGTGAATTTATCTGCTGTTGGGCAAAAAAAGAAAGAAAGAAAGAAATTTTTACCACTAGTGGCTGGCAAAAAAGGAACAGGAGCTGCTACTATCATTTCTAAATCATTTATTATTTATTAAATACATTTCTACTGCACCACAATAAAAATGACTGTTGGCAGTTTACACAGAATATAAATAGGGCAATTTAAAACATTGATGGTCAATTTAAAACTATTCAGAAACTTTCCCTCTGGCGCTCAAGAGGTAGAACTGCTTTAGATATATATATTTCAGGTATTCTACAATATTATGCCAACTCTAACAACAATTTGTGGATATACACTTTTTGCATTGATTTTCTGACCACTGATAAGGTTATTTTTATACAACTTACAGTGTTTGCAAAGTTTTATTACTTAAAGTAGCATCAAGGCTTTGGAAGGGATCCTGCCAAAAGGATTTCAGATGGATTGCTGTGGGTGCTTATTTTTGTTGCTTTTTTGCTCATCTCAAGTGATAACATCTCCTGCCCAAAAGATGTATAGCCCAAAACAGAAAAATTAAAATAGGCAGATTGTTCAAATGTTGACTCTTTCCCACACCTCCCTTCTTTATATCTCTGTTTTATTTGCTGGCTAAAGGCCATAAAATTGATCTAAATAGGAAACTGAACAAATTACAGCTATAATAAGAGCGATCAGCCCAAGGGAACACTAAAAAGTGATATAAATGAAAAATGGCATCTTGATACATAATCCAGGGGAAATTTCCCTTTAAACAATTTCTATTAGCAATAATTTCCACTAGCAGCAATTTCCAAAATATAAATTATTAGTAGAAGACACAGTTAATCACAGAATGTCTTAATATGATGTATGAAATAGTGATTTGTAAATACAATTTGTGGTTTAGCAGATTGTCTGAAGCAAGTTGCATGCATACCTTCCTGTATCACCATAGTAATTATCCTTTCTATTAGAGAAGGTCATGTCTAGCAGCAGAATAACAAAGCTGCCCATGGCCAAATGAGGCTCGAAGTTCATATAATCTAAGTTTTTCATTTGAACATAGCAAACATATATAATTCAGGTAACAACAGACTCTAGAAGTCAAGAACCAATATACAGTAACAATATTAGGAGTGCAGAAGGTAGTTTTACACCTGATTAGTCATCCATCTAGTCTTTTGCGATGCATCTGGCAATATCTGCCCAGAATTTGGGACAGAAGGTTGGTTTTATTTTATTTTATTTTTTTGTTTTTTTACATTTACTACCTAATCCTTTTGAGTACAACCTTGTACTGTAGTGTAGAGCGTATGCAGTCATGCTGCTCTATGACCCAATTTATTTTTAAAAGATTCAAATAGTCTAGTTTCAGGCATCTAACTTTCTTCCAAGTTCTATTTCTAAGATCACATTTGGGGTGTTTAATACCTTTTCTTTGTACAATGACTACCAAAGTTTTGATGTTTGTGTGCAGGTGTTACTTTTAATTCTTTAAATTAGGTACCATTCAATAGGCACTACATTACAATAATAGTAAATAAGGCAATCTTTGCCTCCATGAGTAAATAGAAGCTCCTTTTTATTTAAGAAAATGTCTGGATAGAAGGAACTTTTCCCCTCTTGAGCAAACAATTTATCATCTGCCATCATATGCAAAGCTGAGACCATATTAATTATATTTATACATAAAGTGCCCTGAAGTTCCAGTATTGCTTCCAAGTGCTGTAATAGACATTTCCACAGCCAAGATACTGTAGAAAGGACAATGAATCAAAACGTCATAGTGAAAAGCATTTAGCTTGATTATGAAAAGATATCTCATGAAATAGGTACTGGGTTTTGAATAAGAAAAAAAGAGGCAAATATGAAATCTATGTTTCAATTGTGCTTATTATATCGGAGTTTTATGCTCTAATTTCAGGTATTCCAGGAAGGTATTTGCCTTTCTTTTGAATATACAATATTAAATAGGGAAGTTTTTTATCCAATTCATTTCTAGATAAAGATTTATTTCAGTACTTTTTTTGAAGTTGCACCTGCTAACTTTATCTCTAATGCTATGAAGATATACAAATGACACAGAAAGGAAGAGTATTTAATAGCTGAAATTCATTGGGATAGCTGTTTTGTCAATGGCAGAAGAATATCAAGGGCTACAGTAAAATGAATATGGTTAACCTAAGAAAAAAAATTATTCATAAGAGTAAATCTGTGTTATCTGTTCTCTTCTATCTTATTTAACAATGTCTCCTTCATTCATTCATATTAAATGGATGATTATCAAGCTTAGTGTCGAAATTGTGATTTTCAAAAGCTTATTTCTGATAGCAGCTATGCTGCTTTTCTTTTTCCCACCAGGATACACCGGAACCACATATACAGATTTGCCAAGTTTGAGGGAGGAAATAGCTGCACTCTTGCTCTGTTCTTCTAAAGAATGATGTAAATGCAGAACCTGTAGCCAAGTACATCATGGGCGCTAACACCTCTAGCAAGTCACCAATATATGATGAGAATGAAGATGGTAAGTTGAAGATTGCTTTGTTTAAAATGCATTGCTGAGTTAAACTAGGTGTCCCCAGCCAATTGCCAATGTTATATAGATTTATAGTAGGTCTCCCTGTCACTATTGACATGCTGTAGGAGGATCACGCAATCTATCATCTACTCTAATACAAATGGCCACAGGTTGGAAAAGATACATTTAAGTGCCATAACGGAGCTGTGTCTATGGAATTCTTTATTACAACTGCCACTGAGATAGTTATGGAGCAAAACTAGGTGTTTTGGTTTCATTGGACTTGCTCTCTTCTGTTTCCTTGTTGTTGTTAATTCCCTGTCTGTTTGGAATAATCTAAGGATCTGGGACAGATCTGAAGTGGTAATTTGATTTGCTATCTGATACATTAAAAACTACAGACTGGAATTGAATCTCTTGTGAACTGTTGTAGGGTCTTGGGATCAAAATGTTCTCACTTTGTATATGAGAACTGTTTTATTACTTGTTAATGAATTGAGAATATAATCAATTATAAATTAATACTATGTCTTTAATTTCTGGTTTTGAAATTACAGAGGCGCCTTTTTTGCATACATTTTCAGAAATACAATAACATGTCATGGCTGACAGTGTTTGAAATATACAATATCACAGTTAAAAGCCTTATTGAGGAAGACCTTGGAAGCTGTTTTGTTGGCCTCCTTATCCCCAAGGACCCTTCCAACAATACTATTAGTATATGACTGCATCCTATAGAGCTTGATTACACTAGACAACGTACTGTAGGCATCTGACTCAGGTAGCAGTAGTCATTATACTTCCTACAACAGATGATCCACAAGACATCAAAGCTTTCTCCATTTGGGAATAATATTGGGAATATGCAATGGCGAACAGGAAATTTTATTGCAAGTTTTATGTAAAAACAGCTGATAAGAATGATATTAATTAAAACAGCTGATAAGAATGATATTAATCATATTTATTTATAGTGTACTGATATTCATTATGGGTTATATCCAGATATAGCCTTATTTAGAGGAATTGGAAATAAATTGAATTAAGTACCTCTGATTTCAATGGATGTGCTTGAACTATGATTACAACAGGTTACAACTTAATATCTGCCTATTCCACATCCACTATGAAAAACAGCCAGACTTTTTGAAATAATGCTAAGGATTTTCAGATCACTCTGGGGCATTTTACAGGCAGTTGTTGTGCTGTGAAATCCTTAGGGATATTAGCCAGGTGCCAATGTAGGTTTTCTCTAGTTACCAGCTGGTGATATTTGGTAACTGTTTTACATTTTACTTTGGCATGGTAGCCTGAGCTTCTTTTTTTTAATCTTCTGGTTTAATCAAAATGGTTTTTGATTAAGTTCTGTGAAATGTCATGTTTTGGGATATAGTGATAGAGTGTAATGACATCAGTCATGCATGGGATAATTTATTATTGTTGTTGATTTGAGGAATGTATTCCCTTGGGAATAAACTAATGGGTACCCTGCAATAGGATGGGTGAGCAATAAAATTGGATTGAAGCAAAGGTAGGTAAGGCTTCCAGTCTCTTTTGAAAAATCTTTCTTTTTCTCTTAATAAAAGTATCTTTTTCTTTGGTATCCATTCCCCTTTGGCCTGGCCCTCCTACCTTTGCATATATATCCATGAGCAACCTGGAAGAGTACAATTGACTACTTTCAGTGGGTTCTGCTTGAAATTAGAGACTGTATTAGATTGAGACTATACCAATTCAGGCTGAGACCTAATTCTGGTTACAGACAATGATTTGCCTTGAGGAAGTTGAGTAGCTATTTGAAAAGGAGCTGGTTCTGTTTAACAACCCCTTCCTTGTTGGGTACAGGAGTTAAGTTAGATATGATGTATGGAAATGTTTGAGAGCTTCCCAAAGTTATCAGGACAAAAAAATGGCTGAATGCATAATTTTCTAAGGTAGTCGAAGACAATAGGAAGTCTTTTTGCCATTCCCATGAAGTTCAGAAAAAATACGCTGTAGGATTGAAATTGAGAAGTGGAACCAAAACCTTGTAAGGATAATCTGCCTTTGACACACCCACACCACCTTGTAAATTAGCTCTATAGGTTTCTCTCCAATCCCAAATTGGTTTAATTAAAGTTTGTTAATATTGTAGTAATTATGAGGGTAAGTGTTTTTATATTCATTTCTAAACCCATCTTCTAAAAACTGGATATAAACGAATTAGAACATTGAAGATTATAAAAATATCTGCTGAATATTATTTTATACAGCTTCAATAACCAAATTAACTTACAGACAAGTGCATTTGATTAAAGATGGAGATGGCAGCAATGTGTTTAGATACAAACCAGAGCTATCACTGAGCAAACCTCAGGATAAGATAGAAGCTCCTTTTTGTTCTTGGAACTTCTGTTGACACAATTTTTCTACAGGGAACATTTTCCTATATAAATTATTAAGAATAGTTTATTTTATTTAGAAAAGTATTGATTTTGTATGAGATAGTTACAGAATTTCAACCATTTAATCTTTAATCCTTCAAGTCAGATTATGAACTCTCTGTTTATGGGATTTTTCCTCTCTTCCCCTCTTCCCAGGAGTTCTTTGTATAACTTTGAAAAAAAAGCATTTAATTTTTTTCTGTTGAGCAGTTTTAATCTCAGTACAAGTTCTGGCTCTGCAGGATCCTTCTTTCTGCCAATAATGATGCAATGATAGACCTAACCAATCTTCACACCTGCACTGCAGCTTTGCCCTTTTTATCTTTTAAAGGGAATAATGCTTATGAAAAGGCCGCATAGCCTATGAAATCTGTGTTTACTTGTGAGCTGGAGCATAATTTTGTGGTAGCAGCTCAGGGAGTCTGATGGTTGACATGTATGGATAGATGTTATTGTAACAGACCTTGTTACACCTGTCTCTGTTTCTAAACTCACTTTTTCTGTTCTTCTTAGCTTATGCTCTACTGTTATGTGTTTTAATGGTTGCATGCCCTTCATATCAGAGATTTTTTGTTCCTTAATTTCCTCGTTTGCTACATAATTAAGCTATATTTTTATCCCAACATGGATCAACTTGAGGAACTTAAGGATAAGATAGCTCACAGCATAGATTCTTTTCAATTCTCAGGATTTAATTTGCAATGCATCTACTCCAGTGTTCATAAAGATGTTTCAGCATCTGTCTATGTGGCTTAATTTGATTGTTCCCAAAACATTATTACTGGAACTTGGGACTTGTGGGGGATGGGGGTGGAATTGTTAGCATGTTATTAGAAAATTAAAATGGTTTCAAGTTTCAAGTCAGGTTTAGGTTTTAACCACCTCTATCAAATTAATTGTGCAATGGGAACACTTAATCTAAGTCAATGTATGCACTTTGCATTCTCAGTTCAAGAAAAAAGCTAGATGATTTCATGCCATTACCAGTGCTGAGTTGAGTTTGACAATTAGCTGTATTAGAATCTCTGTGTTGGCAAGGAGTTGATTAGATGACCTCTAAAATTCAATGATTTAAGCTGCAAGGGATTTGAGGAAAATTATTCTGGCAGAAATCCTACATGTATCATGAATGTCCTTTTTTGATTTGATTCAAGTGTATCATCAGTGCAATGCTACATATAATGAATGGTTTGTCTGTGAGCAACCTAATGATAAAACCCTCTCACTAGTGAATAAATCTCACTAAACATTTGGAAGACCAAATATACATATGCAAATGTGTAGGAGCATTTACTATTTTGAAAGTAATAGCTATGGCTAAAACTTGCCACACAATCATCTAGGAATATTAATCCAATAAAGTCTTACTCATGGGAATGGGATGAAGCTAGTAAATTATCTCAATCTTTCAATATGTGGACCATTGCATCGCACATCAATTGCCATTTCTACATCATATTTGAAATGAGCCTTAGTGCGTTGCAATAGTTCAACCTTCAGGTGATAAAAGCATACATTTTCATAATTAAGTCCTCCAAGTCCAACAGGACTACAACTGGTGAATGAACCAAAGTGGAGTGATAATTTGACTTCTATTTTTCAATGTCTCTACCTGCTGATTAAGCAATAGTAGTGAGTCCAGTTTGGACTGTCAAAGGAAGAAAGACCATTTGTTCAACCACTTCGCCCCTAGCATAACTGGACATAAACTGTTAAGGAAGGAACAGTGAATCCGCCTCCAGTAGATATAAGTGATCCACAAATATACCATGGATTGTCATGGTATTAAACACTGCTAAAACTTCCAGCAAGACCAGAAAGGCTGAACTCTTGGATTCAGCACCTGATGTAAGTAACCTGATATAGTGACCCATGTAGTTTTTATCTCATATCCAGGCCTAAATTCGAAATGAAAGGGATCCATGATATATTGTTTGAATTTTCAATAATATGCACTGAATTCTTGAGTTTCATTCATAATCCAGTTCTGAATCCTATCAATTGACACCCCCTGAATCTAGGGTCAATTTTTCTTTCATTTGAGGAAGCTTTGATCCTTGTTTCCAAGGATTTGGAAATTTGGTCTCTTCATTTCAGGGGTCTACCTGCTGGCACACATTCTTTGATGATTAGGTTGTTTGTGTAGTTAGTAGATTTATAGTGATGCCCTCTGAATGTCACCATTTCCATTATTGCACATCATGGCACTGTAATAAATGCTGAGCAAGTGCATGGACAACAATTACTCCATATTTGGCTAGAATAAGTATTGGCTACATTTCAAAATTAATAATGCTATTGTTTAGAAGATATATTTTGTGGGTGTCTGCATTTAAGTAATTGAAAAATATAAAGGGGCAAAGCTACCATGAAATTTTCCTGGTTACTAACAAATTATACTCTTATAGATACAATCATTTCACATTGACATCTCCTATAAATAATTTTTGATGGTGTGTCACCAGTATTGGAGTACTTATTTCTCAGAGTGGAGGAAACTCTGTAATTTCTGGTGTAACATCTTTGCCTCAATCATATGTTAAAGGAAATTGAAATTGGTAGTCACCAATCTGTTGCCATGATTTATGGGAATTACGTTTCCAAGTTCTTTGGATGGCACTAGTTGGGGAAAATTAATTTAAAAATCTGTTTTGTGCATAAATGCTGGAGAAATAACTACTGCCATGGAGAAAACAAAACACCTGCAATAAACAGCTGGATATATTCAAAATATTTAAAACAACCGAAAGGTGATTGAAAGACCAAATGATTCTCTTGGCAAACAAATGTATTTCTTTTAATTTGCTGATCCAATATACATTAGTAGTTTTTTGAAATAATACAACTCTTTTGCCATCAAAACTGTATAAGAGAATTTATTTATTCATTTATTTACTTTACTTATATCTATACTTTATTGTTTTTACAACTAACTCAAGGTGGCAAACATATGTAACACACCTTCTTTCTTCTATTTCCCCACAACCACAATGCTGTGAGTTGGTTGGGCTGGGGACAGTGACTGGCTCAAGATCACCCAACGTGCTTTCATGGCTTTTGATCCCCTGGTTTCTAATCTTATGCCTTACCCACTAGGCCAGGGGTGGGCAATTATGGCTCCTTTATGACTCGTGGACTTCAGCTCCCAGAATTCCTGAGCCAGCATGAATTGGCTGGCTCAGGAATTCTGGGAGTTGAAGTCCACGAGTCATGAAGGAGCCACAATTGCCCACCCCTGTAGTAGACCCAACTGGTTCTAGCCTTACATAGAGGTTGAGCAGTCATTATTTCTCTTTCAAAAATCCCTTTGGCACCATTTCAAAAGACTTATAGATTGAGGCAAACAATTAAGCACAATCAGATAGGAGAGAACAGTCTTATTTTAAGTGGAACTAAACCTGATGAAAGAAATTGGACTCAGGAGTATTCTATCTGGCTGCTTAATTTGATGGCTTGTCACCTGATCACCACAGAGCTGAAAGCTCTATTTAGGCAACATAAGTATTAGCTGCCATTGCACAACATTTTAAATCTGAATGCAAAAGGCACCCTGTCCATAGTCTCTGTTTGCAACTCCTGAAAGCAAATGTACTTTTTCTGGAATTGTGGGTAGACCTATAGGCTCCAAAGTATCTTTTTGGCTTTATAAACCATTATAAACCCTTCCAATAATGTGGAAAGAAGTCCATCAGGTCCTGTTGGCTGAAACTGCTATGATGTTGCAGGAATTAAGATGTTCTGACCAAGACATTTTCATGGAGTGGAAGTCTCTTGAATTGAAAAAAAACCCTCCACACTTTTTCATATGTGTGAAGGGTTCTAAGTCTCTTCTTCAGGCTTATGGAATTATTTGGTATGAGAAATGTAATGCCATAAGATAAATCCATATTGTTGGATGCAACAGTAATGAGGAAAAAAACATTTTAAATGTTTCATAAGTAACCAACTATTTTCTGCCTTATATGATTTGTTACCCCATAGAGCAACAGTATTCAAGAGTAACCTGTTTATAAATAGATCTTTTCCAATGTTAATAGCTAACTTTTAAAAATAGATGAAGGCTCTTCCTAAGAACAGAGTCACTTTTTTAACAGTTCTGCTGATAAGTAGCACTCTTATGCTGGCAAGAGATTGTTTACTGATCAGTAGAAGCAGCTGTTGATCATGGGTACTTAATTGTGGAAAAAAGCAGAGTAATACTTGCCAGTTATGCTTTCACAAATCCCAAGCCCTAAAACATTCTTGATTCTTGACCCTGCTCTTCATCTTTTCAGAATTCTTGGTACAATGGTACAGATGATTTTACAACAGTCTCTCTTTCTTAATTTGATAGACCCTGCCTCACTTTTGTATTCAGTTCAGTGTTTCCTACAGTTTTTAAAAATCGATATCATGATCCCTTCTACCTCTGCAAATTTTCCTCACTAGACCATCTGCCTGACCTTTACTACTAATCCAGAGAACAGTTGCATAGGCTTAATTAATTTAATGCTGGCCTTTGTCAATAATGGTTCATAACAGGTAGCTACCATGATTGTCAAGCATCATTAAACATTCAGCAATGTTTCTGCTCAAAAAGCAAGCAACTCAACCCCAGTTTTAATGTGTGAAGGCAATCTCTGGTGAATCTGATCATACTGGAGCTTGCTACAGAAAATACCTAATGTTATTTATTACTGGAAGGAGTAGGCTGCAGAATTCCCCTTTTTGAATACTACAGAATGTTTCATTAATAGCAAGTAATGAGCAAATTCTTTAAAAGGAAGAGGTGCTTCATAAGAGGTGCATCCTTGTTCAACCCAAATTACCTCCTTTGAAGGATTGCATAAACATAACTTGATTCTAAGTATAATCTAAATAAGAGATATTACCTCATAAGTGATGATTTAGTATCACGATAGCCTTCTTTTTGCCACAAGTCTGTAATAAGAAACGTGTCCTTCCCTTTTCCGAGCCTTAAGCATATGGCAGAGAGCACCAAAGGAGAAGTCAAGTACTGTACATATATGTCACATGTAGATGAGATGGGCAGCACATTAAATAAATAAATAAGTCATATCCATTCCTCAAGACCTGTAGCTTCTGTCCCAAACAGCTGCAGACTTAATTCATGCTATGTAGGATGATCATCTAATTTGGTCATTTTACTTAGGAAATCCATTTTTGGTTAGCAATATTGATAGCAATCTATAACTCTTTTTCCCCTATCCTTTTTAAACACTGAATTTCATATATTCTTTTTGTGCTGATTTATGCAGCAGTTAGAAATCAGGAAAATAGAAAAAGGCATAATGAGTAGCATATTAGCTGCCAACTCTTTTTGTATATAATATTGACAAGCCCTGTTTCTTTTCGTGACTGTTAGTTCAACTAATATACACTTTGTCAGATTCCAGTAGCCAAAAATATAGTGCTAATAGATGTTTATGTTCAAGTTTCCTGTGCAATTTTCCAACACCTTTCTTCAGTGTTTTGGCATTGCAAGTCTCTTTCAGAAAGCATTTATCTTTTATGTCATTCCTGGTAATAAGGTTACAGCATTAAGAGATCCATTATTTATGTCACGTAGAGCAGCGTTATCAGAGGTACATCTCTTCTGGAGATGGAAACTGACAAAGGAAAAGCTTACTCAGAGATTCTAGAATTTAATGATGGAACTTTGTGAACTCTAGCTTTGTGATTTGGTTTCCAACCGACTTTAATTAACAGCTTTTCAGGAATATTGCTTGCCTCTATGCTAGGAGATATTTGAAGTTATTGTGCCAAGTCTTGGAGGGGATGTTCAATCATGAGTTCATTGAGCAATTTAAATTCATCTCCATCACAGTTGTTATTACCAAGTAAAATAAGTTATATTTTATGTTTGTCTTATAATCACATAAATGGCATGTAAGATACCATTTTTAAAAATCTTATTTTTTTTGGACAGCCTATATTCTTCATGACTTTAATTTTTATAAAATGGGAGAGAAAATGATTTTCTGAAGACTTTCAAAGATGGCTTGCCCAAGATGGATTGGGAATAGTCAGAACTCTAGATATCTATTGAAGACATTTAGTTTCAATGTCCCACTAAGTGAAGTTCACTTATGGGTTTAATTGAATTACTTCCTACCAGTTTTTATGAAGAAACAATTGGATGCTCCCATGTCCTGTCAATTCTAAACTTTTAGACAAAGAGTGTGAGTAAACATACAGTGATTGTATATCACTTTATCAATTTTGCCAATTTCTCAAGGAGTGCAGGAAGTGTTTTGGGTATTCTCCACAAAAGTAGGCTTCAGCTTTCAGTGAGTTGCTAGTTTAATATGTGGGAAGTTGAAATCACTGTATCTGCAGGATTTCTAGCTTTTGGGAAAGATTCTCACAATTATGGGAGATAGACAGATACATATGTCAAGATTATTTTTCAAAACTTAATGGAAAGCTCTAAAAAAAATTGCTGGAAAGAAGAATTAATATGTTGTCATTTTTAAATCTAAGTAACAAGAAAATTGATTAAAAGTAAATGGTTTCAAGTCATCTCTAGACTAATGAAATAAGAAATACTTCCTTAATGGATTAAAGTATTTCCACGCCAGCTGCTTATCTCTAAGTAGCTCTGCACAGTTTCAGCACAGCATAAATAGGTGGGATTGACCCATTGGCAAGATGGGGGATATATAGTTGATATTCAGTTTGAAAGGTCGCGACTGTTCCATCTTTTCAGGAGTCCTAAAGTACTTCAGATTTTAGTCTCCATGGTTAATAGTGATTATACATTGTGCTCACATTGCCAATTTCTACTGGGCTAAAAGTGGTAAAAAGATTTATTTGGAATGTGACCCACATTCTATTTGTTGGCCTTTGTAATCAGGGAATGGCAATTAAGATGGAAGTCTGTTGCCCAAAATAATTTATTTCAATATTGGCAAGTCAAGCTTTTCCCCCCTAGTTTAAATATTTTTGTTTTCTTGTTAATTGGAACCCAGTAGCAATTCAGGTGATGATATACTTAAAGAAGCAATTATTTGATTCCAAGATTAATCAAAGTTCCACTTCAGTAAAATGTTGAACATTTTCTTTACAAGAGTCCTTTTCACCATCTGCATAGCATTTTGGAATATGGTAAGAGGTTGAGGTTGGATTACAGTTGTGTCTGAAAAATCAGCTCTGTAATGATTGGTTCTAGGAACAAACAGCTGTTGGGATAAAGTGAGCTCTGGACTGTGTGGAATGGGGGTATCTAGGGGTCTAATAGAAGGAAGGATAGACTAGGGCAACAGAGAAAGGGAAAGAATATATTTCTGGATGGAGGAGTCATCAAGCCTCTGAATTAGGAGCTGTCATGGGATATCTGAACTCTGAGTGACAGTTTCAAGCCCCAACTCCCCAACCTCCAGGTGCCTTTCTTTCTTGCCACAGTGATAACTTGCTAAAGGATGGACTGTGTGCCTGCTATACATCATGCCCTTTTGCAGAAAGTAAAAGCTAATGCCGGAGTTATTGTCATTCTTAATGTTTGTCCTGTTTGGTTGCAGTGTGTCCACTTCTTTCAGATTGAGATCGAATAGCTCTTAGGGAAAAGCTTGTTAGTGCATAATGTAACAAAAGATCTTAGTGGGTTTTTTTTTTGGGGGGGGGGTTATTGCAAAGCTGGACACTGATGGAGCTAAGAACAAATGACTAGCCTAACGTCAATCACCCAATTGGCATCTGTGTTTAATGGAGGGATAGAATTTAGATCTTTCAACTCCTAGTTCAACATTTTAATCACTAGACCGTCCTGAGTCGCTAGAAGCCAGGTGAGGAGTAAGGAACTAATTCAGTACCATGGGTTGCTTTCCCTCATGAAGAATCTTTTAAGAGTTGCATATTCAAGGAATCCCTTTGGAGGCATACATCTCTCCATCAATCTAGGCATATGCATTCTTCCTTCATCAATTTAGGTAAACTTGCTTTCTTCCTATTATCAGTTGATGATATCTGTCATCACATACAATGATTTATATAATTATATTCTCCATTCATAAGTAGTCACACCTCGTTGTTGGACAGCTTGAAAGCTTCTTTCTTGGATGGTTTAGAAATTTGAGAAGGTATTTGATGGGTGATATTGAGCTTATGTTACATGGCTTAATATGGTTTTTGGCAAACTACTAATTAAATTTTTCCCCATTTATAGTTTGCTTTCCCCACTTGTCTGCTCAGATGTTTGGCAAAAAATACTGGAAAACAAAGGGTTCAAGGCCAAAGGGAAGAGGGTTGAGAAAAGAGACTGCAGATTTCCCACTCTTGATATAGGGTAACTTGTAATTAGATACATAGTCAGAGCCAGAATGATTATTCCTGTATTTCAGATAAGATTGAGAGAGTTTATAAAAGATCAACAAAGGTTTATGGGTGATATGTATAATCTTGTTTTTCCCCTTATAAAATTTTTCCCTCTTCTCTTGTTTCGTGCAACTTCATATTCTTGATGAAGCGACTTTTACATAAGTTTTTATTTATTTTTATTAACTTACTGTAATAGCAGTGTTGTCATATGAAGTATCCGCTCAAAACTTATTTGACTTGTAATAATACCCCAATTATCATAAAAGTAAAGCCTACAAAAACACATAATTTATATCCTATGGGTCAAGCTTATTGCATTCCTTTCTTATGTTTTCAGAAAATTTAGAAGCAGCATGTTTTGTTCAGAAAAGATATAATGATAATTAGATTCAAATTTTCATTGTGTACTTCCCCCCTCCCCTTGTACAGGATATTCTTCACAAAGTCCAAACACTCCACAGCTGGCATGGAATTTGTTTATTGTATTAATGGGTTGAGCCTATAAAGTAAACCTAAGTAAAATATTTCCCAAAGTACAAATTTCATGTACAAAGAAATATTCCCAAAGAAATATTTAGGATGGTTGTACATGAAGCTTGTACAGATCATTTTGCTTCTCTCTACATGAAAATGTGAAACTGAAATTGGCCAGAAAAATCTACTTACATTTCTAATGACTTTTCTCCAACGTGGAGCACAAAGTTATAGTGTATCTCTGCCCTTCAAGACTCCATTATTCATTCAACTCTTTTGTTGTGCAACTAACAGTGCTACCATCACTACACTAGGAAAGGCAACTACGTCTTACCTAGTAGCCATATTAGTCATGAAATTTCAAAATGTGCCTGCTTTTCAAACAGATCTAAAGAGTTACAAAATCTCTTGATCAATCTTCTCCTAGAAATACCTGGATTTCAACGTTTTACTTTTTATATAAATTCCCTTCTCCCACCTATATGTGATTGGTGTCTTCCTCAATCTCACATCCTGTACCAGAAGTTTGGGATTTTGAGGATTCTGCACAGTATCTTAGCTGTTCCTGGTACTGTACTCTTCTGGTCAGATTGGTCTGATGTTCTTCCTGGGATCTATTGGAGTCACTCTCCCGGCTTAGGAGTTACAACCCTGATTGTGCCTACCACTACTGGGACCACTTTGGCATTTACTTTCTCCAACCTTTCTAGTTCTTCGTTCAAGCCCTGGTACTTGTCCATTTTTTCATACTATTTCTTTCTGATGTTGCTATCACTTGGTACTTTACATCTATTACTATCTATCTTTTGGTCTTTGTCTACCTTTTATTCTCCATGACCTTTTGTGGAATCTCCCATCTGGACTTGGGACAGTCTAGATTCTGTAGTATAATAGAATTCTTTCCAATTATTAATGCATAATCAACAATGTTCTTTCTCTAGAGCTATTGAGCTGTTCACAATGAAGAATTTGAACACACACTGTTTAAATGTTCTTCTTGTATGCACACCATGCCTGCTACTTTGTTGTGTCACTCAGTGTACACTGTTCCTGCTTGCATCTTACTAACTATCCTTATCTGCTGGACTGTCTCTGAGGATTTCTGTCTAGTGTGATAGAATGCTGCACATGCACGCACACACATATGCTCCTAATGTAGAAGAGCATTGCTATTTATCAAGGAGTTTGTGTCTTTCTTTCTACATAAACCTTTTCTCAAGCTCAGTGTATAGTTTAGGTAAGTTATTTATTTAGAACATATTCCAGAATATACAGTGCCACAACTCTTGAAAATGACAATTGTTTTCCTTTAACAGTTATCTCTAGAGATTTTGTGTATAGGTAGGAAAACAATGATGGCATTATTTTTCCACAGTATCAACGCAGAGAAAGCACAGCTGCTGATTATGGAAAGTTTAAAAACAAAAGTTGTTTTCTGGAACGTACTAGTTCCGTCCCCCTGATTTGCTGCGATTAAGTTCTTCTTTCACCCAGTTCTTGATGGAATTTCTTAGAATTGCTAATATAATATGAATATAAGTTCTTTGTAGTTAGTTTTATTTAAGATTCTGTAGTATAATGAAACTCTTTCCAATTATTTATGCATAATCTACAGTGTTCTTTCTCTAGAGCTATTGAACTATTCACAATGAAGAATTTGAACTGTACTATGTTACATTGCAACAAAACATTTTTTCCTAGAAAAAAAATGGAAATGCTTCACATAGAAAAGCTTAAAGGAAGAAAGATTGGGACATTTCCCTTTAATATTCAAGAAATTTTTAAAACACTTATTTCATTTTTAAAGATTTTAAATTAAAATTATCTGCAGTGATACAGCCTAGATATTATTTCACTGTGAGCAAATTATTCAATCCTCAAATTTCTTGGTTATAACTTGGAAAAGGTAAGCAGGCTCAGCTGCTTTCAATGGGATATTACCAAAAAATCTCAATTATAGACTGGAAAGTTTTAAAAATAATTGGAAAAAGGTACTTTGAATATTTTATACGTAGGATTATTTTTGTGTTTATAATATGACAGCAAATACTTTTAAGACTGTATTTAATTTTTTGTTAGCAAATGTGGAAGCTTAGTTCTGCTCTTCTGATTTTGATAGCACACAAGAGTGGGATTACTTGTTTGTATTGCAAATGTTGCTCCTTCTGATGCAATCTTTGTGAATAAAAGAGAAATGTAAACTTATAATGACTAAGGCTACGTAAAATGGGTGAACGTGGAAAATAATTTCAATCCCACTGTTCATGTTGTAAAATGGGAGCTGTAACTAGTAGTGGCTGTCTCAACATCTGTTGTGGAAAGGAAATGATTTGGCCAGCAAATCTGGGAGCCTTATCTATTACTTAGTTATCTATGCTAACCTAAGGTGGGGCCCGGAGCATTAGGGTGGGCATGAATTATAAGACCCTGGCTAAGTCCTAGCAGCCATTTTCTCTGAAGTAATCTCTGGTAATATTTTCTTATTTGCCAATCAATTTCCCATTTTATGTGTGGTCCAAGGATGTGGAAGTAAGGTATAGTCTAAGGAAAGGATAGCTATTCTGACATGCTATTCATCAGAACTCGGTTTCTTTGATTTATAGCTTCCGATTCTTTGAAGCTGAAGGATCTGTCTTCCTCTCTGTGCCAGAATTTTGGTTATTGGCTGTGTTTGAGGCATAAAGACATATTCCAGGTTATTGAGATCACAGAGAAAGAAACTGAGGAGGTTTTTTTCCTACATATTGTTAAGTAGATTTTTTTTTGTAGTGTGGAATGGTTGTGAGGTACCAGTGTCTTTGCATTAGCATTCTCTTATGTCTTGCAATTTACTTCTCAAAATCTATTTCCCAATTTTACCCAACTCTCAGGTGGTTTTATCTACCCACATGTGGTGTGACTACACTTTCCAGAATAGTCAGCCAGCATGGCAGTTCGCAATTCTGGGAAGATTGCTCTGTACAAATTGTAAATGACTTTGTACAATTCCCATGTAGTCATCTTGTTTATGATTTGATAAAGACTTTAAACTGCATTGTAGAATTGGCGTTATTATGCCACATTCAGTGTTACTTTAACTCTTAGTTCACTGTCTTTTTGGGACTGTTTACAGACCTCTTGACAATTTCTCCTGTTGCCATCCTAGGCAAAAAGCAGGTCAGATGAATGGTTTGCCCAGCTTCTTAATTGATGGGATGGAAGGGACGTGAAATGTTGCAATTTCAGGCTGTCACTTGGGCAATGCCTGACAGTTCTGAAGTCATGTTAATTAAAGCCAACATATTGATTTAGTCTTTTTAATCAACCTGAAATTTAAATGCTGCTTAGCATATGCCTAGTATGAGGATGGGATGGTCTCATGCTTTCTTTTTCTCTTTCTCTATCTCTCTTTCTCTTTTTTGTTCTTTT
>JAEANM010007186.1:0-17947 GCA_017656035.1 Myanophis thanlyinensis
TTGTTCCCGTTTTGTTTCTTCACTTCAAAATAAGATATATATGCAGTGTGCATAGGAATTTGTTCATAGTTTTTTTTAAACTATAGTCCGGCCCTCCAACGGTCTGAAGGACCGTGAACTGGCCCCCTCTTTAAAAAGTTTGAGGACCCCTGATTTATATCTAAATGAATGATACCCAGATGCCTTACTATTCATGTATTGATACTGATGTATATTCAAAAATTAAAAAATACAAAAAAGTTCAAAGTTGCTCCCACTCCCAATGATTTTTTGCCTGCTTGTGTTCATTGTTTCTCTGTTTAGATAAGGCAATATCTCTGAACTGATGAGCCAACAGATCATGGATTATCTTGTTACTTTATACATTTGAAAATGTTTCTCAGGGTTGTGAATCCCCCAGATTAATAATTCCCTCTTTGAGAAAGATAGGCAAGCAAAAATAAAAAATAAAATTTGATTGGAATTCCTTGGTTTTTACCCATCCCTCATCTTTTGCAACAACTTTTTTGAGAGAACCTTTTCCAATGTCAATGAAGTATATTCCAATATTACCTAATACCATCTACTTTTTAGTACACATTTTTAATACACAATTTTAGTACATACTTTTTTCAATAAACATTAAAATGCAAACTAAAATAAAGGAAAAAGGGAAGGAGAATAACAAAAGTGACAAAAATTATACAAACAAATATAACAGTATAACAATAATGACCTTGGACTTTTAACAGACATAATATAAACAACTCTCTAATTTTAAACAAATAACACCAATTTATAAAATATCTTAATACTATCAACATACTAAAATCCCCAAAATATTTAAAATGTTTTTCCTTAATTTCATCTAAAACATAGGAACATAAGAAATTAACAAGTGTAAATATTTAAAAAAAAACCAACATTTCTCTAGTCAAACCTAACCTAATCTCCAAATCCCAAACTCAAAGTAAAGATTCTTCTCTTTATCTTGTAAGAAATACAACAACAGTCCTCAGGCAGTATGAAATTTAGACAAGCTATCCCTGGGGTCAATTTTGCTATCTCAGCTCTTCACAATACATTCTTTCATTGTAGGTATATATTCTCTTTTCCATCTTTGGGCAAATAACCACCTTGCTGCCATTATCATATATAAAAACGAAATCCCATATTTTTTGCCATTTATCTGCTCCCTGAAAGAAAAAGTTCTGTTTTCAATATTATGTTCATTTTTAAAAATTTCTAAACCAACATTAGTATGTTTCCAAAATTTCTTAGCCTTACATGTCCCACCAAAGGTGGAAAAAAATACTGTTACATAATATTGTAATCAATATTTTAGCCCATTTGATAATACAATCTTTCACATATTAATCTTCAAGATTAAACTTCAACATGTTATATACTTTTTCAAATAAGATGGTCATCATTATTACATAATGAGCCTCGGTGGTGCAGTGGTTAGAGTGTAGTACTGCAGGCTGCTTCTGACTGCTGGCTACCTGCAATTTGGCAGTTCAAATCCCACCAGGCTCAAGTTTGACTCAGCCCTCCTTGACTCAGGTGAGTAAAATGAGGACCCAAATTGTTGGGGGCAATATGCTGACTGTATAAACCACTTTGAGAAGGCCATAAAGCCATGTAAAGCAGTATTCAAGGGTTATCCACAAAATAGATTACGTTTTGCAATACAAAAAAAAAAGTGTAGGAAAAAGATTTATTATATACACTTGAAAGTGACACATAAATACTACTTTTCAACATATTCACCGAACAAATTGAGGCATTTATAGTGGTGAACAAGTTTTGTAATTCCATTGTCATAAAATTCAGCCACCTGAGACTTGAGCCAGTCAGTCACGCCCGCCCGCAGTTCCGCTGTTCATCATGAACATTAGTTCGGCCATTTTTAAACTTAATGCACCATTGGCGCACTCCACCTTCAGTAAGTCCCCGTACACTTCACACAGTTGCCGAAAAATTTCAATTGGTTTGATTTTTTGCCAACAAAAACCTCATCACTGATCACACCACACAACTTGCGGGGTTTTCAATTGCAGCACACATTTCAAACGTTTGCTGTGAAATAACAAGCAATACGAACCTCCCACTAGCACGACTAGATGCAGACTGAGCGGCAGACACACTCTTTTTGGATGCTTAACAGCTTATCTATTTCAGACAGATTAGAAATGGAATTCTCAGAGTTTCATTTTTGCATCGTTCATTTTTCTAACTTACAAAACACAATAGTACATAAATATCCAATATTATCTGTCAATTCAAGATCAGTTCTATTCAGAGAAAGCCTATATCCATATCGTTTCAGGACAACTACAGTGGGGTATCGGCGGCAGCCACTTTGAAGCACATTGCACAGGTACAAACAGCAAGTGCACGACGAGTGGTGTGGCTACGCGAGGGCAGCCCACAACTCATTCTCGCGAGCCACTAGCATAGCGGCAACTGTGGCAGCAGAGACTGAATTGTCACCAGTCCCCTCCGCCCCCTCGTTAAGGGGCCGCGAAGACAAGACACGAAGGCAGAGGAAGCCCCCAGGCCCCTTGCCGGGCATGCGCGACGCCCCAGGAACATGGCGGAGACGGCGGCGGCGGCAGCTGCGTGAGTCACTGTGGCTGTGGCTGCACCGCGCAGCTGACAGAAGGGCGAGCCGAGCCCCCGAGTTACGAGACTGGGCCTTCCTCGTGTTCGGTAAGTGCCTTCAGTTCCCGAGTCCCGAGCATTTTTGGTTTCAGAGGGACAAAAACAGGCGCAACTGGAGCCACCTCCCCCCTTCGCCGCTACTTTCTCCTCTCTCCGCTGCGGGATCTCTTGGGTCCCGCAGTCTAAAATGCGAGCTGAGAAGGGAAAACGCTGATGTCAGATCCGCCACATCTTGCCGAGTATTTGGTGTCTGCGGGGTCGCGGTTACTTGTTCCGGATACTCGTCCTCCACCTCCCCCAACTCTTCTTCTAGGCGACTGTCTCTTCTCCTTCAGGTTGTCTCAGGTTTCCCTTTTCTTCTCGGCCTCTTGTACCCTCCCTTTGGGTCAGTTTGGGACACGCACTGCGCTGCCTCCCCCCGCCCTTGGTTGTTTACTTTAAGGGTCGGAGAGGGTTTATAATCCAGCTCTCCCTTGCTCAGCTAAACCTCCAGTTCCCACTTTCTGGTGATCAAAAGGTGAAGGGAAGAGAGAAACACTGCAATTCTCTTTGAGAAGGGCAGGAGGATGTGGGAAATCTTGCGAGAGGGGAACTCGCTCAACTCTGCATTTAGCCCGAGAGCATGGCAGGTCTCATTCCCTCCAGCTTTCGCTCTCTCTCTGGAAAGCCCTGATTCCGGTAGGTGGAAGCCGGCCGCCGGTCGGAGAGCCGGTTCTAGACAGGCAGTTCTGTGCTTTGAACGCTGCGCGGTTTTATTTGAAAGGGGAGAAGAGAGGAGCCACTGACATCTCCTGACCGGAACTGAGCCAGCACAGCTGTCGCATTTAGTCCTAGCTAAATTTGGTAACGATGCTTCTGTTGGGCATGCTGCTTAACAAGCATTTCATTTTAGTAAGGCGGGAATAACCGTGGTCACTGAAGAAAAGGAGGGGGCAAAGGCGAGTCTCCCCCCCACCCCCAAGCTTTTCGGGCTAAAAGCTCAAGGACTAAAACTGTTCGCGGCAGTTCTGCACTATTTTGACACCCACCCACCCCACGCATTTTGAATTTGCTCTTATTTTCTGGCTTACTTGGATATACTTGATAGTACCGTGGATATGGATACATCTCTTTGAGATTGACGCCTACAACTCACTTGTTCGTGGGTCTGTTGCTGCGGCAGTTAACTTTATCTTGGTTGGCTGGGCACCCAAAAAATAGATGCGCTTTCTTTGCTTCTGGTGACCGATGAGTTGGGTGCGGTGTTTGCTGCTTCTCGTCTTGTAAATGAAGGCCAGTCTTTCTCCGAAGTCGGTAAGGCTTGACCTAAAGAGCCTTGGGGACGAATGGAAGGTATATTAACAGAGAAATAGGATGCTTCTCTAGTGCAAAATTGAGCCTAGAAATACTCTTAAGTTCAGGAACAAGAAGTTTCAGGAAATTTATTACTTTGGGTTTGTGAGGGTATGTTGGCCATAATACAATGGTCTGATCCCATTCATTTCTTCTAAGAAACAGTTTCAACCTGTGTCTATTTCCTTTATGAATTTTGACCAAGGGTACAATCTAGTGTCCTGGAAGCACGCTCAGTACAATTTAGGATAAATAGTTTACTTTTGCATAAGCATGCAAAACATTGCACTGTATGGTTTTAATACTGAAGATACCTACTGAAGAGCAAGCCCTATTGAGCACAGGGAGAAATATTTGTAAGTACCATAGAATCACTTTTTTGTCTGCAAATTACAGTAGCTAGTCTCCACTAAAATGTTTTTATTTTCCTTGCAGAAAATCTTGAGTATGCTTTTTGAGTATGTAGGATTGTACAGATAATCACTTTAGATAAAAATCTAATACATATTAAAACAACAAAGGGGTTTTTTTAATGTAAAGGTTCAGTACTTATTATGGTATAAATACTAAGGCTGTTTTATTGGGTTAATACAACATGTTTCAGCAAAATTGTAGTTTAGATGAAAATCCATGTTATTTTGCCAGTACCAGGTACACAATGGTTGAGTTGAGCTGCTAAAAAGAGTTTAGGAAAAACATTTGTAATCAAAGTGTAATTTAAAGCACAGATGCAATTTTTCCAAATCTTAGTGCTATAAATAAGAACATGGTCTCTCCAAGTTTGGGTCCTAAACATCTTTATTTAATTTGTGTAAAGTTTGGATAACTTTTGAAGTATACATTAAAATGGTATTAAGATAAAAGCAATGTGTTTGTGATAAAGGCATAAAAATAGCTTTTTTACAGTTGTTTAAAGGATAGGGAATAATATGCCTATTGAACTTAAAGACTAATTCACTGTTGATATTTCCATTTTCCCTCCAGCCACATAATGGTTGAATTACATACTAGTAATTAATTCTGCTATTGCAGCAATTTCTATGTTAAAGAAAGCATATTTCCCTTTATTCTTGTCCATGCAGTTTGCTGCTGTGATATTCCAATAGTAATGTGTTTAGAAGAAAGCAAATCAATGCAAAGTAATGAATTCTTTGATCTATGGTTTATTATTTATTATTTATTTATTGAATTTATACTGCTGCCTGTTTGCCCATTGTGACTCAAGGTGATTTGCAGAATATAAAGCCACATTTAAAACATAAAACTAAGAAAAAGATATAAATATAATAAAACTAAGAAAAAGATATAAATATAGTACAATATAACAAAATTTCTATTTACTGAATTGGAATTGCAACAAACAATTTTGAGATTTTAATTTGATTTGATTTGTTAAAGACAAAAAATTCCAAAAATATTCTTAAAGTACAGATGTAAAATTCTAATCAGTGTAAAATTATCCTCCTCTAAAGTAATTTTTTTGGGAAGGCATAGATAAGAATGTGATTTCATCACTACAAATCAGTGAGTACCACTGCAAAAAAGCTGTTTGAACAGGTATCATTTGTTCAAATTCTGTGCATTGTACCTTTCACAAAGTAGCTTAATTATAATTTTGAATAAATGTTACTTCTTTTCATGGTCTGAAGAATGCTCCTTCTAATCATGTTCTTTAAGATCACTGTAATTTAGAGTACTAAATTATATGAATGGAAAAAGATTATGGGTACACATATTTTCAACTTTATAAAAACTTACATACCAATAAATAAAATAATAGTAATGTCATTAATTTTTCTAATTACCAACATTATTTTGTTTGAGATGAATTTTTCTGTAAATTGCTGCAGTTGAATTTATAGCCAACTGTATAAATAATCACTTTACCTTCAGTGTGAAAGATAACATTTGATAAAGTAGGAATCCGGCACATTTTAAAAATATACTTAAGGCCTATTTTTCTATCTTTAAAATTTCTTGCCTGTACTCCTTCCCCCATGTATTGAGATATATGTTAATAGGCTAATTTAAGATATTATAAATTTAAAATCAATAGTTTAGCTAATATTGTTTTTTATTCCTCAGTCACAACAAGTTGTAAACTATTTATGAATCTGGAATAAGGCAAAATAAATCCTACCTTACAAAACTATGAAGCTGACTCAATTACTTAACTCATATAAATGCACATAGCTCTTTAAAATATAGCAGTGGTCAAATTTTCTCTTTGTTAATTTTGCAATCTTGAATTTAGACTTAGAATAGTTCATACAGTTATTCTATGTTATTCTATATTATTAGAGATGGATTCATTTGATTTAAAATTGTACTTTCAGGTTGACATTTTATGATCTCTCTTCTGGAATTAAGGGTAAAATACCCTTGGCAATACATGGCCCCAGTATGTGATGTTGTGGCAATTTGTAAACAAAGCCCAAGAGCTGTATTTAATAATTCAATTTTTAATGAATAAATGAGAAGGGGAAGGAAATAGCAACATGAATAATTAATGATATGTTGTAGATGTACTGACTTGTAATTATAATGTATAGTAAAGAGTTGACTGCTTTTTCTGTGTTGAATCTGAGATGGAAAATTCTGTTTGGAAGAGAAATAATCCTCATCTTTGAGAAATTTGTATCTTCAATATATGATGAGGCAGGTATATTTTTTGCCCATTATACTTTATTTTAGGAAGTTGCTACATAAATGATTTCCTAACCTTCAGCATTAGATCTAGAATTCTGGATGAATTTGTGGGCTGAATTTTAAAGGCTATGAAATAGGTTATTGGCAATGTCTATTGCTAACCCTTGCCTTTGGATGGGGTTTCTCTGTTAGCTGACAATCTTGTCTCTGTCTAGACCAGGAGTGGGTAATTATGGCCCTTCTTATGGCCAACTTGTGGACTTCAACTCCCAGAATTCCTAAACCAGCCATGCTGTCTCAGCAGTTCTGGGAGTTGAAGTCCACAAGTCATAAAGGGGCCATAATTGCCCACACCTGGTCTAGACTCTAAATGTTCACTTGTCTGAAATGCTGGAATTCTTTTTATGTTTTTCCAGCAAACACTTCAGTGGCTTAGAGAGATATAATCGCTATTGAACTGGAAACTTTATTACAGGAGCAAGTGTAATCTGCTGCTGGCTAGAAAAGCAACAATTGAAAGATAAATACAAGTGGTTTAAAGTAGACTGCTCATAAAGAAGATGACTTGGATCACCTCTCAGTTTTAAGATAGCTTTGAAATCTGTTTGAGTTCACAACAGCTTTTTGTAGTAGTTCCTGTTTCCCTTTATTGAAATGGATTTTCATTTGTTCAATTAATTTCATAGAAAAGTATGCTTTATTTATTATTTGTATATTTTTACAAATATATCCGTGTTAGCATTTTTGCATGTGAGCTTTTGAAATTAAAAATACTTATATACGTTAATGTTCACTCCTGTAGTTGATCAGACATAATCATCCTAGGGAATTTCATTTTTTGAGAAGAAATAAGGATTTTTATTAAAATCTGTATACAATGCACTTCAATTTTAAAGGTTGTCAAAATGATATTTAAAATTTAGATTTTTTCCCCCTAAAATCCATAAGTGTAAAAGTTGAAAGTTAATGTCATCATGAAGAGTAATTCATTTTGTTATGCCAGTATGCCTAATAACCAAATTAAACATTTCAAGTTTCATATTTTAACTATTCTAGCTGATTCTCAAATATTTTATGAGGAATAATTTGGTCAGATTTTAATTTTATAAGACTGGGAACAAGGATTTATAGGTATAGATATAGATAGGCAGGTCTAGGTGTGTTCGGGTCTTTTCCCGTGTAAGTTTGAGAGTATCTTCGCAACGTTTCGGCGAGGTCCCACTCGCCATCCTCAGGCTGGTGCCTACATTTCAAAAAGTATTCAAATATTTACATGGGGGTGATTACATTCAGAACAATTTGAATATTTTTTGATTTGCAGGCCCAATTTATAAGTCACTGTCACTGTCAGGCTACTAGTACTGGACCATCTTTTAAGAAAACACAAGGGTATGACAGTTTTCTCTTGTAGAAGTTTGAGATATGTTAGGATCTTTCACTGAAATACTTCTCCAATCATCTTCTCTTTCAAATAGAATATTGAAGCACAAGAAAGAAATAGAGTTTCAGCCTTTTGTATCATATTTTTTTAAAGAGACTTATTTCCTGTTGGCTATATTGCAAACCTATATATTGCATGTATTAACAGTGCACACATACCAACTCATGTTAAAGAGAGATCTAATCTGGAACTAAGGAGAAAATTACTGACTATAAGAATCAATGAAACAGCTTGCCTCCCAGAGTTGTGGGTGCTCCATCACTGGAGGTCTTCAAGAAAAGATTGTCCAGAATGCAATAAGGTCTTCTGCCTTGGGCAGAAGGTTGGACTAGAAAATCTCCAAAGTCCCTTCCAGCTCCATGATTCTGCTGTATGTCTGCCCTGGCAACCATATGGGAAAAATTCAAGCTTCCTTCAGTAACCATTTTATGACAGTATCCATGATGTGTTCTCAAAATATCAAGTATCTGATCCTAAAATTTTTGGGAACTTTTAAATATATGATATGCTTTATTTAGCTGTTATTGAACAGAGAGAGAAATGCAATTTCTGCCACTGTAAAGTGTTAAGAAGATAACTAAAGTATAGAGAAATAAAATATGGACTTAGGACTCAAACCATTTAAGCCAAATGCCTTTTTTGTCTCCCCTTTCCTTTGACTGTCTTTCCCATTGTTTTGGAGTTCCTTCCTTCTTTCAGCTCTACCTTGTTGCAAAATGTTATGGCCACCAGTTTTTAACTATCGGGGTGTTGAATTTTGGAGGGGTGCCCTTGAGCACCCAATTGGCTGTAGGGAAGTTTGGGAATTGATGAACCATCTCTGCCGTAGAGTTCTTCTGTCTCTCCCTGATTCTCTCCCTGATTGTCTCCCCCCTTTCCTTTCCTTTGTTCTTCCTTTCTCCCATTCTCTCCTTCCTTCCCTTAACCTTTCCTCCCTCCCATTCCCTCCCTTCCTGGAATGCATTGCCTGCCTTGTATTTTTCGGTAGGAACATTCCATGCTGTGCTGTTGTACTTTGGGTCAGGATCATCAGTACAGCGAGCATGAGCATAGGATATTGTTTTGGTGAGCTGTTGTTTTCTGCCCAAATAGGATGCAGCTCTGGTACCTTCTGGTACCTACCCCATCAACACAAGATTTCATTGAACACATGACCACAAGCAAAAAGTGAGTCAGGGCGGAATAGGTACTTCCCAGCTGTTTGAGTGCCTTTGGCATCTGTAATAATAAATTATCTGTCAGGGTTCCACACAATATCAGCAACGCAATCAGAACTCCAAAGAAACGAAAGTCCTTAGAATAAGATTTTATTGGAGACATTATACTGATACGGTCTGCAGAAATCCTGACTCTGAAATTCCCGGGCTTTCTCCACCCAAGTAAAGTGAAAGTTCCTCCCCATTCATTTCCACATGTCAGCTTCCCACCAATCCATTCAAAGAGACACCAAAGCTTTCCTCCACAACCAGCCCCCAGCAGAGGCAAACTGACGAGCGAAAACTTTCATGAGAAACTTTGAAGAAGAATGTAAATAAGGTAACAGTCTCTGAGTTGGCTGTCTCAGACTGTGACTCCCGAAGTCTTTGACCTTGGAAAAATATGTGTCAAAATTAAAAAGACTACAGTAACATTTGTAAAAGCACCGAGTAATAAATCTCCAGCATAAAATATTCCTTTTAGGCTTGACATTATCACTGGAGAAGACTACAGGATTTTGTAAACCAAGTCAAGTGCATGAAACTGCTTAATTTAGGATGCTAATATCAAATAGTATAAGGCTGTGGACCAGAAGATTCCACATTCTTCTTATTGAGATGTAACTGACACATTCAATACACACAGAAATGGACACAAATTTGTATCAGGTCTTTACTGCTTTTTTCCTTGTTACCTAAAGGCCTGGTTATTAGTCACTGAGTGGGAAAAGCTGAGCCCTTTATGGAGGCTGCACAAGGAATCTATCATCTGCAAATAATTAGAATTAGACACTAGAAATTACATTGTTTTTCTAATGAGCAGATGTGTCTACTTGGAGAAGGAGGACAGCTGTACCCATATACAAATGTGAAAGCAAGCCTAAACCAACATTGCATATTTTGTGATAACCCTACTTTTATAACGTCAAATGGGTCATTACATAAAGGATCATTGCATAAATTGTTCAAGATGGCTCCTCCAGAACTTTGAAAGAAAGTATATAAGAAACCCAGACATCAGTAATAGAGCTCATTTGCATAAGTGAAGCAAATTTAGTTATTGAGATGGTACAGATATTCCTGCACTGTGTTCTTCTTGTACAGTACTCAAATGGAGGCTTGTGAGAGGCTTAGAAATAGGACATTTGGATGTAATAGCATCCTCTCTTCTATGTTGACCCTGTAGTCAACGTCCATGAGACAGGAGAAATAATGAAGGTTTTCTTTCAAAAGACAACTATTTGTGTGGAAGTGGAAGGATAGGATTTTCTTTTTATCCCCTGTTCAGCAAAACTAACTGAAATTTAAAGGCCTTAAGTAGAACTTAAATAAACTAAAAATTACGAGAAACATCTATAAAATCAACACTTGGTAGCAAATGATCTTCCCACAAATTGTTCTTTAAACTTATGTGTATGTATTTATGTACATGTATTTGTATTGGGAAACATTCAGTGGGCAAAAGAAATAAACAAACCATAATCAGAAATCTCACAAAATGAATAGGCAGTAGTGAAGAAATTGTCCTTAATCATTAGTCTTATCCCATGTCTATGGTATTTCAAAGTAAAAATCTAAAGAACAATTTTATACATTAATGTTTGGCTCTAGAAGATTAAGCAGCTGCCAAGTACATTAAAATGGCCACTGGGGAAGCTCCTGTATACTCATGGACTATACTGATAGACCATTCAAACAACATGCTAGACCAGGTTAAAATAGGATTCATTGATTTGTACTTGTTCAATATGTAGTAGGAACCCAACCATTATCTTAGCATGTTATATGAACCACGCCATTGTGTTAAGCCATCATTTAACAAGTAAGGCACTATATTAAGTAACATAGGGAAGGTTCTGGTAATTCAGATCTAGAGTTTGTGTTAATACCTGAACCTAGCCTTTGAATTCTCTATCTTTTGCCTGTAGCACAGCTACTATTTATTTATCATATTCATACCTATCACTCATCTCACAGAATTTGATTCTGATGGTGTATGATAAAAACATACAATCAATAATTATAAAAACCACTCTAAAACTAAAACATAAATATTACCATTATTTTAAAAAGGTTTAAAAAGAGTAAGAAGAACATGGATGTTATGCACAATGAAGCCACCTCTCCAATCCCTGTTTCCACAAAACTCCCAGGCCTATTATATAATCTAGTTTTAAGAGACTTCTGGAAAGATGTCGAAGGAGGGTAGGTCTCACCTCAGGAGTGGGAGGGATGATGCTCCACAATGCAGGCACAACTGCAGAAAAAGCCCCTCTTTGGGGGTCCCACCAAATATAGTTCATTAGCAGATGAGGACCTGAGACATACAGTACCCCTATGATCCTATGTTCTCCCGAACAGGTGAAAGTAATCGGGAAGTGGTGGTTTGTCAAATAACCTGGTCCCATGCCATGAAGAAGGACTTTAAAGGTCAAAACTAGCACCTTGAATTGGATCTGAGAGCACACTAGGGGTACAGATAACCGCATGTGCCACTGCATTATGTGCCAGCTGAAGCTTCCAGATACTCTTCTGGTAGCCCCATATAAAGCACATTACAATAGTCCACCTAGAATTGACAGGACTTGAATGACTGTGAGGAGAACCTCCTGATCTAGCAACTGATGCACAACTTGAAACTGTTCAAAGGCAATCCTAGCCAGGACTGTCACCTGCTCTTCATGTGTCTCTGCACTACTCAATCTGTATCTGTATGCTGATGATACCTAGTTACAGGTAGTCCTCAACTTATAACAGTTCATTTAATGTCTGTTCAAAGTTACGGCACTGAAAAATGTGACTTATGGCCGTTTTTCACAGTTACAACATTTGCATCATTCCCCATGATCGTGTTCTGGTTCATATTTATGACAGTTATTGTGTCCCAGGGTCATGTGATCATCTTTTGCGACCTTTTTACAAACAATGTCAAGGTGGAAGCCAGATTCAATTAACAACCTGATTACTAACTTACCAGCTAGAGCGATTCACTTAATAATGGTGGCAAGAATGGTCATAAAATGGGGCAGAACTTACTTAACTAATGTTTCATTTAACAACATAAATTTTGGGCTCAATTGTGGTTGTAAGTTGAGGACTACTTGTACACATCTCTGCCCCTGGTGAATTAAGCAATCCTATTGATGTTCTGTCCTGGTTCCTTGAGGCTGTGGGGATCTGGATGGGGAACAACAGGTTTCAACTGAAGCTGGTAAGACTAAGTAGTTCAGGATTTGGGGGCTTTCTTATTGTGGGATCCCCAAGTTGCATATTAATCTCTTCCTGGGGCAGTGCAACCCCATTTAGCACCAAAGATAGTATAGTCCTAGAAGGGGAAGACCCCTTATGCCTCATGTAAGATTTTTATTTTCACACATGTCCTTTCACCCTAATTCACCTGTACTTTGTCCCCTGTCCTTTGTCTCCATCTTTGTCTCAGATACACTGCTCTGCCTTCTCTTCTTTTTCTCTTGCACACGAGTTGTGCTTCCTCCAGGATCTTCATTATTTTATTTCCTCTATTCTGTCCCGCTATTATTCATCATGTGTTGTCCCTTCCATGCTGCACAGTCAGTCAAACTAAATCACCAGCATTTTTTAGAAAATATTCTGCATAGCCACGTTCTACACCATCAAAAGCTGCTATTATATCCCCCCAATTTCCAACATATTTTATCACCTAAGGCAAGTGACATTTTTTACTTTGTACACCGAATACAAAGTCAAAACATCTTTTACCAAGACAGGTTTTGAACTTTGGGCATTATATATCTAGTCATTTCAGGCAGGAAATAAAATAGTTGCCTGCAGTCCATAAAATAACGAGCAATTACATAAAGTATTTCACTACATATTGTACCATGTATGATTATATATGTAATAAATAAAATCTGAATCTGAATCTGAAAAATAAAAAGCCAGTGTAACCAATAAGCTCCAGAACAGTTTTGATTTTTCAGAAGGTTTTTAGAATAATCTGACCTGCTTTTCACATTTTTTGTTAACCAGGGAATTGAGGAGGGATGTGGATACAGTGACTGCATCCAGTACAAAATAAGCCCCTTCATTATTTATGCATTATTCATGGCAGTTTGTGAACACTGCATTCCTTTGGTCAGTTTGATTTACATGCTGCATTAAAATTCAAGCGTAAATGCTACATGGATTATTAGTAGGCTTTTAATCTTTGATTTCATGTCTAATTAGTTACAAGAGGTCAAACCTGATTTTCTCTTTTTCCTTTTTTCCTGAAACAGCATTTTCAGATGACTGTTTGTCTTCCCTATTACCTAACGCCTCTACTTCCCCTTAAATGTAATGCAGTAATAACTTGCCTTAATTATAAGATAAGAGACTTCTATGTATTTTATAGAAGTCTTACTCCTCAGTATGCTATAATCTAGACAGGCTTGAGTGATTCAGTATAAGTAAAACAAAATATTGAGTGTGTTAGGAAGCCATATTGTATAAAAGCAACTCATCTATATAGCTCAGTGTCTAACTGTACCATGGTTTGGTCAACCCAATTTTATTCTGCATTATTAACTGCACAGGTGAGGTTCTCACAATCTATTAGGTGTAATAGGTTTATCTAATTTTGTGGCTTTGTGTATTATGCAAGCATCCCCTAATAGGCATTGGCTTCCAGGCAAAGAGAGAGAGATCCTTGATCCTACACTCCCTGTTGCTGACTCTTTAAATTCTAGAATTATAAATGAATCTTAGACATTTTGCTTTTAGAATGGGGTATTGCCAAGCAGGTACAGTTTCTCCCCAAAGTTAAACTAATACTGTTAACTCCTCTGCACATGTCCAAACCATCTCAATCTGGCCTCTCTGACCTTGCCCCCAAAACAGCCGACCTGAGCTGTCCCTCTGATGTGCTCATTCCTAATCCTGTCCATCCTGGTCACTCCTAAAGAGAACCTCAACATCCTCATCTCTGCTACCTCCATCTCTATCTCTTGTCTTTTCCTCACTGCTACAGTCTCTAACCCATACAGCATAGCTGATCTCACTACTATATTGTACACCTTTTCTTTGATTCTTGCTGACACTCTTGTCACACAACACTCCTGACACCTTTCTCCACCCATTAGCAAGATAGCTATCATGTCATTCCTAATTATTCTCTTCAACAGACTAGATATATCTAGCTCTCTCAACTGTTCATCATATGATTTTTCCTGCAGATTCTATATCATCTTTGTTGCTTTTCTCTGCATGCTTTCTAGGGTCTTAGCATCTTTTTGTGTCATGGTGAACAGAACTGGATTTGTATTCCAAGTATGGCTTCACTAGGTGGTATAAAACAGTATTATCAGTTCTTGTGATCTAGATGCTATCTCTCTATTGATGCAGGCTATGATTGCAATGGCAGTCCCACAGGTGCTTTGGCATTTTTGGCAGTTGCAGCACATTGCTGATTCACACAAGTTGTGGTCCACCAGAACACATAGATCCTTCTCACAGTTTACACTAATGAGCCAGGTACTGCCTATTCTATGCATTTGTTTTTTCCTGCCCAGGTGTGGAGTCTGTCTTTTCTCACCACTGAATGCATCTTGTTGGTTAGGACCCATTGCTCAAGTCTGTCAAGATCCTTCTGACTCTTCAGTCTATCTTCCTAAACGTTAGCAATTTCCCCAACTTGATGTTGTCTGCAGTTTTTAATGTTCCTCTTCTCTCTCCTCCTCTAGATGATTTATGAATGCTGAAGAGTGTTAGGCCCAAAATAGAATCCTGAGAAGCACTGCATGTTTCCCTCCATGTAGATATAGTTCTATTGAGGACTGTATGTTGGGTACAGGAGCTCGGTGGTGCAATGGTTAGAGTGCAGTATTGCAGTACTTCTGCTATCTGCCAGTTCAAATCCCACCAGGCTCAAGATTGACTCAGCCTTCCTTCCGAAGTGGGTAAAATGAGAACCCAGATTGTTGGGGGCAATATGCAATATGTAAACGGCTGGAAAGGAGAGGAGTGGAAAGCATTATAAAGTGGTATATAAATTGAAGTGCTATTGCTACAATTGGTCAGCCGACTGGGAATCCATCTGGCAATGGCACTGTCTATTTCACTTTGTTCTACCTTATCAAGAAACAGGCTGTGGTCTAGTTTGCTTTAGTGAAGTCCAACTATATACTATGTCTACATTTTCCTGAGCCACTAATCCACTAAAAGAAAAAAAAATATTTGTCTGACATGATCTGTTTTGAACAAACCCATTCTGCCTTCTGATCATCTTGTTCATTTTTAAATGCTCACAAATCTGCCTCTTGATTATCTTTTCCAGGATTTTCCCAGTATTGATCAAACTGATTAGCCAATAATTTCTTGGATCCATTTTCTCCCCTTTTTGTAGATAGGAACTTTTCCAGTCTCCTGGTAGTTTCCCTATGCTACGGGAGCTTTGAAAGAATACATTCAACATTCATTACAAAAAAAAATATTGAAATTGTTTTTTAAAAAAAGATGAAGTAAGCTGTCAGCTAAAATTGATAGGCATCTCAATAATTCTGCAAAAAGCCATCAAAAAGTCTTTGAAGGGAATATTCTTGTTTCAGGAACAATAAAAGAGAAGTGCTCCTTTAAATTCTGGGAAAGGAGATGCGTTAGGAAGACAGAGTGCTTTTCTCTGACTCAAAGGGAAATAAGAGAAAGGGAAATACAATACAAGCAGATTTACAAAATTCTTTTTCTATAGCTCATCAATAAAATATAGTCTTCCTGTGGTTTCTAATCTGGACTATCATAGGACTTATTTATTTTAATAAATATGCACGCCATCCATCTCACTAATGAAGCAGCTTTGGGCACCTTACAAAATAGATTAGCTGTGCCTGCCCTAAATTTTGGAGAGGTTTGGGTCTATTTTTCACAGTTTTGTAATTTATTGTCAGTCCTCTTATTAAATCTATTATGTTTCGTTATGTTCAATAACAAATCCTGTTGAAGAAATTATAAAATCATTGTACACTCCCAGGAATCAAAACAATCCTGGAAAGCAGCAACTATTGGATGTTGAAGGGTGGTTCATCTCTGTGTTGCATTGGCCATACAAATGGCTTTACCATACTAGCTGATTTTTGTACTGTGGGCTTCTTTTCAGTTTTCTTTTCCCTTGGCAACTCTTAAACTTTGTTCACATAATCGTTACAGTGAGTGATGAGATCAAACCAGGGCAACACAATATAGATAACTTTTGCTAGATAATAATATGAGGAGCTGCAGGAAAGGAGTTTTTATTAGTCTTAACTCAGCAAGAATTGATTGGGGTGGAGAAAGAAAATGGTGGATCAATATATTAGAAAGCAAATGGCAGATGTAGAAAATGTAAATCAAAGCTCTTTTTTTTTTTACAATCTATGAAACTATGAGCTGCCCTTTACAGTTTCACTACACCACACCAAAGAGAGTTTCAGAAAGTAATAATTTGTCTCCATTATTAGTATAATTTCATTTGGAAATGAAAGACTAGAAAAAAGAACCATTACGTTCTTGTCACTTATGGGAAGGAACTTAGAAATGCTACAGGAGTGACACTCAAAATATCATTACAGCTTAATACTAGAAAGGAGGAAAACCTGATAATTCCATAACCTCAACAGAGAGATTGATAGATTAAAATAAATTCATCTAGATGCAAACTTTATTGCAGTGTAATATGGTTTTTGCTTTTCTCTGAGTTGTACCAAAATTTAGTAATTCTTTTTGACTTGCAAAACACTTTTTTACACATTGCTGGTGGCTTTGATTAAGAGATATCGCTCTCTTTTGCCAATATTCAGCTTTATTTTATAGTTTTAATAAAAGGACAGGATGCACATATATCAGGAATAACTAGCCCAAACCATAAACAATAAAATATAAGCACAAGGGAGAGACACATACAGAAGAAAGAAGAGAGAATTTGGTATTTCATCAGTGAATACCAGGAAGGATAAATATGAGTTTCCTTCCATAGATTTAGGAAATAGCATAAAAGTTTTAAATCAGAAAAAATAAAAACACAAAATTCAATACTGGTCTTAATAAGTAGGGAATAAACTCTCTACTTTGAAATACTTAACTCTTGACAATAATGAAAATATTAAATAAATTAAGAGAGGTCTTAATTTGGGTCAGTACACAGTTTATCAACAAATGTGCTTACTATAATACAGTAGTAAAAACCTTGGTTTTCTTCAAACAGTTTTCTTTCATTAGGTTGAAGGCTCCATAGTATATTTCATGGTCTATGTTCTGGCTAGACTTTGGTCCAGTTGAAAACATATCAGTACCTCAGTTTCACTATTAAATTTCAAATAATTAAAATTTGTACAGTATCTTCTTATCTGTACGTTTAAAAGGCCCAGCTATTTAAGACCAACTGTATTTAAGAACATTTGATAGCGTGTTAATGTTACTATGATACTTGCATGATGCCTAAATGACAAATAGCATGTCATGTTAAACAGTTTAATATTCTTACTAATTTTACTAGTATAATTTGCATTATACAGAACAATCAGTGGCCGCCTTACAAGATGCACTAGAAGTTGCAGACTGGGACATGTTCCGATGTAGAACAAACGACATCAGTAGCTACACGGAAGCAGTAGTGGGACTCATTAGGAAACTAGCAGATGACACTGCACAAAAAACAACCATCAGAACATTCCCCAACCAGAAACCATGGGTAGAT
>JAEANM010007187.1:0-17947 GCA_017656035.1 Myanophis thanlyinensis
AACAAGATAAAAGAATTTGTCTTTTGGAAGAAGAATCAAGGAAATATAATTTGGTTATTTGAGGAATTCAAGAAGAAAAAAAAGATAATTTGAAACAAAGAGTTTTAAAATGGCTTAATGAACTTGAAAGTGGATACATATTCTGCAGACTGGATTATTCATTATATGTTTTTTGTTGTTTCCATTTTCTAAGCAACTTGAAAGGGCTTCCAGATCAGCATGAGTAGATAGTGGAAATTGTTTTCCCTAAACAGATGGAAATCTCTCTATTAAGAGATCTAAATCTAATCTAATTTCGAGATGAAACAAATGATACAAATTTCATTTTGAGAATCACATAAGTATCATTACATGGATTACAGAATATATTATCAGAATTTCAAAGCGTAAGAACAGCCTTATGAGATCAAACCAAGTTCCATAAAGTGTAGCATTTCATGTGCCACAAGAAAAAAAAACCTATTCTTTTTGGAAAGCAATAAACATGGCTTAAAGTCATCATCCTTATAATACGCTGTCATATTGTCTTCAAATCTAGTGATTCATTTATATTTTACTACTTTAAATTGGTTGGGGACAGTAGGTTATCCAATAAGGAACCACAAAACTATCCAGTGCAGCTGCTGTCACCATATCCAGTTGCACTGAATTTTGCCCTGTCTAACTATGAAATTTGATTTTTCAATGTTTTCCAGTTTTATTGAATCCTGCACAAAAGTGATGATCCATTTACTTTCATGAGCAGTTCAGTCTTACTATATGCATAATACATGAGTTAGTGAAATGCCCTCATTATTATTATTTCAGATTCCATTTTAACCAAATAAAAAGCAACGTACATATAATAATGCTGAAGTTAAAATAAGATGTTCATTATTACTCAGAAATAATTTTCACACTCATTTAATAATAAAAATTTTGTCAACCTTAAGTGGTACAATCTAAAAATGATTTTATCATGTTATCTGCCTTACAGATACAGTATATTGAAAAATTGGCAGCCTTATCGCTGCTGAATCAGATTTTAAGAAGCAACAGTATAAAAAAAATCAAACACGACTAGGTAGATATTGGAGAAAAAGTCCAGAAATCTGCTAATGAATTTTTTCATCTGTGAACACTGTACGGTTTAAATTTTATTTTAGACTGTTGTAACAAAAGGTTTATATGAACTGTCATCAACGACTTATTTAGAAATATAAAAATGCATACTAAAATATAACATGTGTTAATATTGTACTATTTTATTTTTATTCAGTGTAGCTTTCTGCTGTTAAAGTAATGTATCATAGCAGACTTGAAAAATATATATTCTTCCTTTTTGTGTTTGGGTTTGTTCCCTTAAATATTTCCAGATTACAAACTCTGTGCATGTGTATTTTATCTAATTATATCATAAAAAATACATAAGATCCTGAGGTACAACTACTCATGTAAATTCTGTTTTCAATGTTTCAGTTTTCAAAAGCTCGTGGTAGTTTAAAAGCAAAAATATACAATTTGCAATGATTATAAAAACAAGATACAATTGTTTCTAGTAAAGTTTAATAGTTTTTGATGTTATGATTGGTTTTGAATATTAATATAGAAATATAGGTCCTTATTTGCCTGGATATTGTATGCTGAAATGGTCAAGAGGTTGTTACAATAAATAAATCTTTTGTCTTTGTAGAGGTTTTGGTTAGGAACTTTAAAAAAACAAGTTTAAAAATACCCTAGAGGTCTTCATTTTCAAAAGTAACACTGAGACTGAGAATTTATAGCACTTGAAATGTGAGCATAATTGAAAATATTAAAAGTTAGGGAAGAAAGAAAAACATATTACAATCATAGAATAGGAAAGTTTAGATACAACACTGGAGAATATCTGGTCCAATTCCCTCTGTCATGTGTAAATTCACTACTCATTCAAATATCATAGATCTGTATTATATAGTTCATATCCATATTAAATCGGCACTGTTTTTTCTCAAACATGACCACAACGAATCTGATAAGGGTGGAAATAATATTCAACTTAGTGAAGATTAACTCCCAGTTTTATCCAATTGTCCTATTGTTTACCAATGGTTTGCTTTTGCTCCAAATCATCTTTTCTCCAATAGCACGTTAACTCAGAATTCCTGTTATTTATTCATTCCCCCGTAAATCTCAAAATCTCAGCATTCTGAAATCCCTTTCAGGTTACAGTGCAATTGTAAAATTATATCTAACATTTGGTATATCTGCTTAAAACCTCCTTCTTCTGACCACTCATTTTGGCAATTTATTCAGTTATACTTAAGCATTCTAAAAAAATAGTATGGGGTTAATCCACAGGAACTGGGTTTTTTTTTTGTAATCTTTACAGATGATAACTTAAATACTTAGCAAGCAAAAGCTGGAATCTGATCCCTAATCAATGCAATCTTTCAGTTTTCAGAACCTTCAAAAATCACAGTTCATCTTCTCTAAAACAACACGATTGTTTCCAATGCATTTTTATTTACTTGTCACAAGCAGTAACATTTATTTTCTTTCTATTAGGTTAAAACTGCAACTGGGTGAGCCTCTTTTAAAAACTCAAAGGAATGTTCTCAATAGATTCATGACTTACTAATACAACGCCATAAATTTATCTTAGGTTAGAAAAAAGAAGAATGAAAAAGCTGCTGGATTTAAACCAGTTATACTTGAAATCAAAGATCTGGAAAGAATCACGATAACTACTCATGTTGCAAGTGAAGTAGGCAAGCTTTTTATATCAGAAATGCATCAGGTAGAAAAAAAGATTTATACCTTTAAAATATTCTGTTTGAACCCTGAATGATATATGCCTCTGTTTCATGCTCATGAACAAAACACTTCTCCCTTTCTTAAGATGGTAATAAAGAATATGAGTTACTCATCTCTGCTGCCTGTAGTTGCTATTATCAACTATAGTAGCATGTTTCTTCAGCACTGGGTTAATTCCTTATCAAGAAATAGGAAGAAATATTAGCTTGGATTTACCTTTGCTGTACACAATGCAGTTGTTTTTGTTGTCTTCTACTCCTTGCCAAGTCATATCCAGCAACCACTTGGGGCCCGCAGTCAACACCATAGGAAGTGGACCCTTTGGCTTCTGGGGAGGATGACAAAAGGCAACAAATATAGGCCAGTAAGCTTGTGTTGATTAAGAATTTAAACAAAACCAGTAGCGATAACTTTATTTGCCAACTAATGTGATCTCCAAATCGAGAAACCTTATTCCCCGACTGATGGAGAAGGGCAAGAGGAAGAAGAGCAGGAGGAGAACGAGAAGAAGGAAGAGGGTTAGTGCTTTGATAAAAAAAATGAATGGCAGAATTATTATTGAGGATTTTTCTGATTGATAGCACTGGATCAGATCTCCAAGATTAGACACATCTCTAGTGGCTTAGAATTATAAAGGAAATGTAGGTGACTTTCACAGCAAAAAGGCAAGTGTTTAGAAATGAACTTTAGACACATTGTACTTCGTTATCCACAGGATCTCTATTTCCTGAAACAGACATGAAAGAATTTAAAGAATCAGTATCCATTTCAAAGCCTGAGTAACATTTATGTTTGGTGGGAAATTATTCTGAATGGGTAATGTATTCTCCCCATTTCCTTTTTCCCCCCTTTCTTTGATAGCTGTTGATATGCTTGCTTTATGGTTGCTGAAATAATGATTATGAACATCGAAAGGAAAAGGAAAATTAGGAGCCAAAATGAATTTGGGTGACCAAATAAGAGAAAAAAATGCATGAGACATACCCTGATTCACAAAAGACTGAAACACACGTCAGTTTAAAAAGAATTTCTAAAGAATATTTTCCCTGGTGCAAGTTAGGACAGAAACATTCAAATTACTTTTGCTCAAATTCACTGCTAAATCTAAATGCAAGGAATGAACTGATCTAAAATTTAGAAAGGCTTATCCCCAGTTTTTTTTTTTTTTTAAATAATGATTGGTAGTAAAATGCGATTAGACAGTTATCATTAATCATTCCTTGTTCTGCATATCAAACATCTTGAAACTATAACTCAAAATGCAAAGTACAATGAAAAGACTCTCTAGGAAATAATCTAAAAGGCTTTTCTATTTTTTATTTTAATATAGATAGGGTGTTTTTTTCCAGAAGCTCCAGACTTGTCTTAGAAATACTGCTGCAGTTTCTATCCCTGATCTAGAAGTCACAAGCATAATGTTAAAGCTGGTGAGGCCACTGTACCAGCAAACATAGATGAGCAGTGAGTTGCTATAACCATACTTCTGCCCATTGCTAAACCTTTAGGTAGTGGACCTCTGCTACTATCAGGTCAGGATATGTGTAAGGACATAAGAGATCTATTCAGTTTTCACTACTTGGAACTTTTATTGTTACAATTAATCCTCAAATTACAACCACAATTGGGATCAGAACTGCCATTGCTAAGCAAGGCAGTTGTTAAGTGAATACTGCAAGATTTTTAGCCGCAGCTGATAAGGAAATCACTGCAGTTGTTAAGTGAATCATGTTGTTAAACGAATCTGGCTTCTGACATTGACGTTGCTTGTCAGTAGCTGGCTGGAAAAGCTGCAAATGGTGATCACGTGAACCCAGGATACAACATCTGTTATAAATACACCTCCGTTGCCAAATAACTGAATTTCAATCAGATGACCGTAGGGAGGATGCAACAATCACAACTGTGAAGATGGATCCTAAGTGCCACTGAAACTTCAAACAGTCACTAAAGAAATGGTCATAAGTCAAGGACTACCTGTATTTCAATTTGTGCCTTCAGTGGGACTAACAAAAAACAACAACAAACAAGTATAAAACAATTAAAAATTAATTGAACCACAAAAGCAGCAGCTAAATTTGAAAAAAATAGTAGGAGATCACCAGGCTAAGCCCGAGGGAGGGGTTAAATTCCTTCTGAGTCACCAATCCCTGTGTGTCTGCAAGAGATCTAAATCCAGCCCACCTTGAGTGCCTCTCTGATCTCCCATGCTTTTCCCTTGACTGCCCATTGGTCAGATTCTTGTAGAGAGTTTACATTTGCAATAAGTCTTTATACTCCTTTGAACTGTTTGAATCTCCTGATTTCTCCAGACAAAAATCAACCCAACCTGAAGGACAGATTGAAAATCAGAATCTTGACTTCTTTTCCACAGGTAGTCCTCGACTTACAACAGTTCATTTAGTGACCATTCAAAGTTATGGCACTGAAAAAAGTGACGTATGAGTGTTTTTACATTTTTAACAATTGTAGCATCCCCATGATCAAAATTTGGATGCTTGGCAACTGGTTCATATTTATGACGGTTGCAGTGTCCCGGGATCATGTGATCACCTTTGGTAACCTGACAAGCAAAGTCAATGGGAAAGCCAGATTCACTTTAAAAATGTGTAAGTAACTTATCCACTTCAGTGATTCACTTAACTAAAGTGGAAAGAAAGATCGTAAAATGAGGCAAGTCAAGTCAAATCAAGTTTTATGTCATTTCAATAATATACAGTACACAGTGAAACAAGACAATGTTTCCCTAGGACCCAGGTGCTACATCAGCACATAGATAAAACATAGATAACATAGATAAAACATAGATAAAAAAGAAGAGGACATAGAACTACACATAGCTCTAAATCTAAGAATTTAGAAAAAAAAAGCTGGATACACAAGTATTTATGTTACCAGTTTCTTTGTGTTGGAGTCTGATGGCTTGTGGAAAGAAACTGTTACACAGTCTGTTTGTGCGGGCCCGAATGCTTCTGTACTTTTTCCAGATGGCAGGAGAGTAAAGAGTGTGTATGAGGGGTGTGTGTGGTCAGCCACAATGTTTCTGGCTTTACGGATACAGCATGTGGTGTATATGTCTACGACAGAGGGAAGAACAACCCCGATGATCTTCTCTGCTGTCCTCACTATTCACTGTAGGGTCTTGCGATCCGAAACGGAGAAATTCCCAAACCAGGTGGTGAATCAGCTGCTCAGGGTGCTATCGATGGTCCCTCTGTGGAAGGTTGTGAGGATGTGTGGTGGAAGCTGTGCCATCCTCATTTTCATCAGAAAGTAAAGACGCGGCAAAATTCACTTAACAAATGTCTCACTTAATGATAGAAGTTTTTGGCTCAACTGTGGTCAAGGACTATTTGTTTTGGCAGCTAAAGGCATGGTGAAGGGTTTGGAAATAGGCATCCAATAGGCATTAATATTCACATTCTCAATCAATTCACATGATTGAGAATGTGAATATTAATGAAATAAATCACTGGATAAGAAATATGTAACATATATAGCAGGAGACACTGATTAAGGCAGATGTAGAAAAGTGATTATCAACTTTAGACCCCTGGAGCAACATAAATGAAATCACATCCTTGTGTTCTGGGATATGAAAGACACAACTTGGATATAGATAAAGAAAGACTTTAATTATCTAAAAGAACACTGGGACCTACCTATTATAATTCATATGTGAAGAAGGGGTCAAAAATCAAGAATGGTGGCTGTGACCACCTGCTCTTTATAGAGTGTTGATTGCTCAGGACTTTGACTATATATTGTCATTGATGCCACTTCAACTTTTGACCTCCCTCTAAAGATGCTCCAGTTTGGAAGTGATATAAAAGAAGGCTTGCCATCCTGCACTTAAGAAATGAAATTCTAAAATCTCTCTTCTACATTCATTCAAAAGAAAAGCAAGTTTTAGCTTCTAATCTTTTATTTTAAAAGTGGGAGGATCATCCTAAATTCACTGAGAATATATAGTAAGAGAAGTTGCCAATTCTTTTGAATAGAGGGGGTCATCTTCAATTCAGAGTCATCTCCTTCCTGATAAATACAGCATTTCTATCTTTTATAATGTCCATTATAATATTCTCTCCCTGGGCATTAAATAAAGCTAGTATTATCATATTTTCAGCATTACCCTGAATTTAACATTTTAACATTCACTAGTCGCAATGGAAAGAAAGGAAGTGTTTTACCATTATGAGTCTGTTGATAAAAAGCTCATGTTACCAGAGGTTTATAAATCAGACTTCCCTGATTAATAATTTCTTTAGTAACAGAATTCTAATACATAAGTCTTGATATATTCATTTAAAAGGAGGGAACAAATCCACATATGTGCAGATGTGTTATCACGTTTGAAATGAATGAGTTTCATTTTACTTTTGTAAACTAATTTAACACATTTGCACTTCCTAAATCAATACACTAATTAGAACACAGTTAGTTTTGGGCAATTGCACTCAGAATTTTGCAGTAAAATAATCTAGGATTTTACAGCTCCTTAAAAAAAGCATGCAGGAATGCAAATGAAACATCAGTTTCTGAATCATTAAAGAGATCGCTGCAACCATGTAATCTAAACCCTGCCCTTTTTTTAAATGTCTTGTGCATGCAATCCATATAAAATAATGGGGCTTCTATGTAGTCACCTCTCTGCCTTTTTATAACCTTTCACTGGCTTCCCCTCCAGATGCATCTTTTTCAAAGTCTCCAACAGCTGTTTAGAAATCACTTTTGGCTTTCCTTTGTCCTCCTCTTTTACAAAATTTGCAAATTCCTACTACTTTGCAAACTAACTGATCACAAAAACGTATATCCAAGACAAATGCACACACAAAGACGGCACATAGAAAACAAACATTTAGAATAGTATTATAATTAGACTTTTTTATTTTTATTTTAACGACCCTGTAATCCTTTGCATCAGAGTAGAGTCAGGACAACTGAACAGAGCTGAGCGTTTACTGGCCAGATGCCCTCCCTGATCCCTACACAGAGGACACAGCAGATATTTTCCTTTGTGAGAGAAATATCTGCCACTACCTAGGATCAAACACACAGCCTCCTGATTGTGAGATGGAAGCTACACATCTAGGCTACCACGCCACTCATAATTAGATATAATTATAATCTATATTAAATGAAATTTTTAAAAAAATGTTTTTAAATGGTTTATGTCTTTTTTGGCATATTTAAAAATATCATGCTTTGTTTAAGGAAAGACTCTTAAGTTTTATTTCAATTTAAGCTCACCATTTTTTAATATAGTGTGCATGAAGAAGGCAGAATGGCATAGGAGGCAAAAGTCAGTCCTTAGAAGTTAAATTTCATCCTCTCAAATGACTTTCAAAGATAGGTTGGATTGAGTGGGTAAAGGAAGAAAAATAATTAAAGATTTTAGGATTTAAGATTTCTTCTAAAATATTCCCAATGCTGGTTCTGACTTTGGGACTGGGAGGGCTAATCAGCTAGTAAGATTTGCTTTTTTTCTCCATTTATCAATCTTCATTTATTTTCTTCCTAACTCAAATTGAGCACCTAACTTTAGAAAACCCACTAATAGACTACTACTTCTGGTTTTCCCTACATGGAGCATCTGTATTATTTGGGCTGTGGGGAAATAAAAGTTTGAGCACTAATGTTGTAATATCCTGGGATATGGGCTATTCTTTCATCTTATTGTGGTAAAGGTTAGCTGGTCATTTCTAGCACTCATTGTGACATTTGCTGCTGGAATTATCTTTATGTTAGGATCTGTTCTTTTCAAAGGAGATCAAGACTATAGACAACCTAACCTGGACAACTTATTCTCACATTCAGAAACATGATTAAGAAAATAAAGTTTCACTCTATTTTTACTCAGATGTGCACATAATATCAGCAGGTTTACTTGTAGCTTTCCATGTCAAATGCATATGTATTCAACTTAGCAACAAATCTCAGCAATCAACTTCACTTTAAACGGCCGTGGTTTAATTATTTTAATTGTTATTAACTTGTATTGTGTTGATGTTGTTTTATTGGCTGTGAACCGCCCCGAGTCCTTCGGGAGAGGGGGCGGTATATAAATCGAATAAATAAAATAAAATAAATAAATAAACTCAAGGCCCACGGGCCAAATCTGGCCAGCAGGGTGCTTAGATCTGGCCCGTGGGATCACCCTGGAAACAATGAAGGACCAGCCTGCTGTGTCTCTGCCAATAAAAATGGAACTTAATTGGGTGGCACTCCAGGGCTCTGTTTTCACTGGCAAAGGCTTGCAGGAGGCTATCGATGCCAAAAACACAACTCAGGAACCCATTTTCACTGGCAATGCGCTCAGGCCATCACAGGCACCCCCAACACGAGTGATGTCAAGCTAGCCATGCCCATCTTGGCCACGGCCACGTCTACCAAGGTCAAACAAAATCCTGATGTGTCACTCAATGAAATCGAGTTTGACACCCCTGCTTTGGATTGACTGTTTTTTTTCCTATAAATTATTGCTTTTTTACTTTTTAATCTTGTGAAACTGCTTAGAGTCATTTAGGAGTTGATTAACTTAAAATTGGATGGATGGATGGAAGGAAGGAAGGAATAGAGACTGCCAGAAAACCATTTCTTGATCTATCTGCAATGTCTCTATTTCGGATGTTCCTCCCCTTTCGGGCATCTGCATTTCTCTACTATTAATTCAAGTTTTTTTAAAAAAAAAATCAATTATCTCTCTTAAATCTTCTTCTCTTTACAATCTTCTAATGTATTTTTCAGTTATTTCCTATAATAACTCTGAATGCAAAATTCCCACAATAAAAAGGGCATACTTTTAAAAATAAATTACAAAAGAACTAACAACCTCTAATTCAAATTTTCTATGACATATAATTTTATTCTAACCTTAACAAAATCAGAACAGATTTAAAAAAAAAAACAGAAACTGATATCAAATACTTACAATAGAACATATCTTCTAAATTTTAATCTAAGGTAACAAACCTCTGACCTTTAGTGCTTTGTGTAACAAAACCAGAAAACATTTCAGTATTTTTCAATTATAGGATCAGACCAATGGGAACAACGGAGACAAGGCCAAAAGTGGATCTCTTAGGGAGCAATTAGAATCTGCTAATGAGGATAAGAGAGGTTAAGCAGATACCTGATTTTTACCAGCATTTCAAGTAATTCAGCAAACAAGTGAGGTAACCCTCAAGGGCTGTTTATGAAGACTCAGAAGTTAACAGAGATAAAAATAGCCAGTGAGAAGCTTGACCATTCTTTCACTTTTTATCTTAAAAGGAATTGTTCATAATTCAGTCACGAAGATAAATTGTACATCTTGTTACTCATGATTCTTTGGGTGCAACATCACAGTTTTCTTGGCAGCAATATCAATTAGTTTTCCACTACCTTCTTCCATATTTTTCCAACTGTTACTTTTCCTATGGACTTTGTCTCTTCTGGCTCTCTCATTCAAGTAGGAACCAAGACTACCTACATTTAACCACAGCCAGGTAAACATAGCCACATTGTTCCAAAATGTATTCCCGGCATTAGGGAAATTGTAGCAGTTTATTCTTCACAGAATCAACTAAAATTCCTTAACCTGACAAGAGCTATAAGAGTTACTCAATTTCAAAATGGCATCCCCGAAAGACATCAGTCTTACCATAATATAAACAACAGGTATGAATATTTCAGGCAATGTTAAAAGGACATAAGTTGGAGCCAGAATAAAGCCTAATTTTTATTTAACTTAGAAGTAATTAAAATAGTAAGTTTACAAGTAATTAAAATTATCAGAATACAATGAATATTATCTATTTCAATACTTTTATAACTTTACCTGTTACCTGGCCTTAAAAATCAAACTTGTAATATCCAATACATTTCAACTATTGGCATTACTAGTACACAGAAGTCTTTTTATTCTAATATCTTATTTAAAAAAAATCTTATTCCAGAGCATCGTTTTTAGAAGTGTACTCATTAAGCAAATTGTTTATCCGGGCTTTCAGGATAAGACACGTAAAAAGCTATTGTCCTCATGCACCAAGCAATCTCAGTCAAACTATTCATAATATTCAGGAAATCAAACTAAGATTTGATTATTCCTTTGGCCTTCTGTCTGTTAGTCTTTTGTACCCTCCCTTTTTTATGGGTCAGAGAGGAACAATTTGTTTTCCTGCTTCTATATCTATTTTGCCATGAAAGATAATTCTATATTTGGCTAAGGTCTGAAAAAGAAAACATAGTTTAAAAACTGCTGATTTGTATACTCTAAAATCCTCTTCATTATTTATTCATTAGTATTTACAAAAAAAAAAGAAAAAGAAAAAGAAAAGCACACGGGAATGCATAATGCTTGAATAAATTGCTGCCAGACTTGGGGTGGGGTGGGGTGGGGGAACCGCGAGAAGAAACGAATGGAAAATAGAAATGAGTATTCACAGATGGAATCCCATATGACAGCTGGGCTTCCCTGCAACTAGAGGAACCCAACTGTTTACCCCAGGAGACGATCACTAGAAAAACAACACACCGTTCCCACACTTGACAGACTTCCACAAGCTTGTAACAAAGGCAATTTGAAGAAAGGGAGGAAGAAAAGAAATGTATATTCAAACTGTACCTCTATAATTGCCAATACAATTTGCAATGGTTTTTTTTTTGTTTTTTTGTACATATTAAGGATTCTAAACTATTACAAATAATCAAAACTTTCAGCTGTCCCTATAATATAAATCAAGACAGGACGATATGGGTGTAACTTTGTTATGTGGTACATATCAGTGAAAAATCCACAAGAGATGTACTTGTTACTTTAATGTTGTTCTTGTTGTAAAAAAGCAATTAGTCTTTGCAGCAGAATTCAACTTAATTGTAGTAATGGAAAAAAATCTGATGGAGAAAATTCAGTCAGGAAAATCTGATGAGATCCAAAATCTTTTGGCTGTTTCGTAATATGAAACTCTGAAATAAATGGTCTATTTTCTCATTCCTCTTACTGAGTCCAGGAATCTAAATTCTAAAGCATTCCCAGTTGACGGATTTCCTGCTGGACATCCTGTTCTCCAAAAAATATAATTATCTATTTTCTATCTCTTCTGCTTATTGATACCGGTACCCAATTGCTACTTTTTTCCCAATGGAAAAATTAATGCAAGATTTTCTTCATATGAACATTTGGACGAATTCAGACCTAGTAAAATGAAGAGAGTCAAAATTTGTTGGTAAAAAAAAATCAGGGATGTATAAATCTTTTCCAAATAAAAAGAAATGAAAAGATCGTTTCACTTTTTTTGAGAAGATGGAGGTACTACTAAGTAAAGAGCAAGGGCTCCCATTCAAACACTTCACATAATAGCCCCTCCATCTAGAAGAAGAACCACTTATAAGTATTATCTGAGTCTGATTCTCAAACAAATTGTGAATCCAACTATATCACCCAATCAATCACCGATATGATAAGATCTGCTTTTGACACATCCATGTTAATCATTACATTAAGATCTTCTACCAATTCATCTTTATTTTCATTTGTTCCTCACCAATTCATCTTTAAAATTGCTTTGTTTCTTTCATTAGTCCATCTTCATAATAAGTTGTTCATATCACAACTCATGTTTAAAATAAATAGCCCCCACATCTGTATCTATTTCATTTTTATTGATCTGGCTGAAAAACAATCGCCAAGTTCTCTGGCAATAAAAGCCCCAAATCTGCTGATAGATGCTTAGCTATTCAGGAAGGGATCAGGAAGAAGGTTGTTAGAAATCAGGAAGAAAGGAAGGTGATCTTCTTGCAACTGGATTAGTAGAAGAGGTTCAAATCCACAAAGGTGGGCAATTAGGGGAATGGAGAAGATGTTCTGAATTCACACTCAGTTATTTGAGACTCTGACTTAAACAATTGGAATACCTCCAGACACTGGAACTTAAAGATGTACTATTGGAACCTACTCACAGTAGATTTCAGGAATGTTGCAAATTACTGAAGGACAATTATTTTGCTATAAATTCTGGTGCATCAGATGCACTGCCTGCATTGTTAAGATATGACATCGGAAAGTCACATTATTTTGTAGCCAGCTCATTTTTGAATAGTCCTCTATGCCAAAATTTGCTTACAAATGGAAAAATGGCAAAGCTTATACTGTAATTCACTAAATACTAAAATCTTCATTTTCACTTTTCTCCATATATACAATGTATCAATGAAATAAAACAGGCATAAACAGTTATTGAATACATCAATTAGAAATTATTATAAGTCAAACAAATCGTCTATATTTTACAAATTATCTCTTACATTGAAAAGACTTGGAACTGAATCACAACCTGAAATGACACTCCAGTTGGCTACTTTAATTTCTACCACATCGTGTTGAATATGTGGACTGAGCCTGAAGTATTTCTTAATGCCTGGCTGTATAATTTAGATGACTGAACTGGTCCTAAATGATGAACGTTACGGCTACCTGTATGGTTAATATGATAGCTTTGCTTGGTTCATATTTGTTTTGTCCACATGAATTCCTATGAGCAAAAAAAGCATGAATAGAACATAAATCAGCTGTGGGCCCACTGTAGATGCCTGGTCAGTTTAGAAATAATTATTTTTTCTAAATAGAATATATTTACCCTCAGCTATGTGTCATGTAATTAGCATCAGATTTTGAGACATCCCCTCCCAAATAACATGGAATCTAGTCAATCTCAATACTGTATCTCACACATAAAATAATGTCTGAATTCATAAACTTATTATTTTCAAGAAAGAATAAATAAGAGCTGATGGAGTAGGGAGAAATATACTTGTGATTGAATTGAATTAAAAAAAATCCTTCATGGTTTTATTCATTTTACTTAGATCAGCATTACAGCTTAATATGAAAGGTCCCTTCAGATAACTTCAAACTAGGTGATGTGTCCACTGTCACTTTGGCATCACTTTAAAAAAAAACCTACCCAGAAAGATAATTTCAATCACAGAAAAACATATTCCATGGAATGACACATATTGTAAGAGAATATACTGAGTAAACATAGTGTTTTAACAGAGAAAAAGCTTTAAACTACAAAGATTGTAATTACAGTGAACACTTAGAAGAAAAATCAAAAGTACTCTGATGCACAAATATATCCATTCTTGTAATTTAACTAATCTTTCAACAGACTTTAGTGATTATTATCCACTGAAACAAAATCAATAATTTATAACTGAAATAAATATAAACTCATCCCTGTTCCTGATCCGCATCAGTTTTCCACCTGTTTCTAATATTAATTCACCTATGCACTGGCACCCATTATATGTATAGTCACTATAGACACTCTCTTCTTCAAAATCTATCAGAAAGCTGAAAACAAGACATCTTAAAAGAAAGGAAGAAATGATATCCTGGACTCTGGAGTACACAGCAAAGGCAGAGGTGTCAAAAATGGGGTTTTGTGCAACCCACAGAATAGTAATAGCACTTAAGACTTATATATCGCTTTACAGTGCTTTACAGCCCCCTCTAAGTGGTTTACAGAGTCAGCATATTGCCCCTAACAATTTAAGTTCTCTTTTACCCACCTCATAAGGATGGAAAGCCTGGTGAGATTTGAACTGCCAAATTACAGTCAGACAGCAGTCAGCAGACTGCAGTACTACACTCTAACCACTGCGCCACCGAGGCTCATAAACCCCAAAGAGAGTTGGGTTTACATCAAGCATTCTCAACTCCCATCTTTGACTTTTGGATGCTACTTGCTACAGATGCCTTAGTCTCATGTCCCTTCATCTTCAAAACTCAGTAGTACAATATGTAATCTATTCTTCTCCTTACCCAGTCAGGGTCTAAGACAGGGATCCCCAATCCTTTGGGCGCCAGGGTCAGTTCCATGGAGAGAGATTTTCCACGGCCTAGTGGAGATGTGGTTTCATGTGCTGCCTGCATCCCGCAGATAGGGCTTCACTTGTTTGAATGGACTGTTTTGTGACATGCCGCAGACCAGTGCTGGTCCACAGACCAGGATTTGGGAACCTCTTCTTGTTTGAACATGACTTTGGATTCTTAAAGGGTCAGAGATACTGTATATGCCTCAGGTAACTGAACACACAGAAGCCTATTTTATTCAAGACGATTAACAATCTTGGAACATTCTTCTTCAAGGTAGATCTTACCCACCTAAGATCTCTGAGGCAGCATAATATAATCCAGATCCCACTAGATTGTGGAAACAAAAAACTGTCCCACCCTATTAGTAGCATTCAGGTTTGCTATTGTTGTAAGACCAAATGAAATCTATTTGAATTCAAGCTTTAAAGTTTCCACTCAAAACTCAGCTTTGGAGCTGCATTCTGTGAAAAGAAAGGGTATTCAGTAAGCATAACAAAAATCAGGACGTCATGTCAGAGTTTTCATGGAATTTTTCTTACTTTGGTAGTATTATAGAAATGTATCTTATTCTGTTTTTACTCAGAAAGCTTTATCGAGCAATCAAGGCAGATATATAATAAGCTAAGCGACTCTGTAAATCTAAACATTTCCCCCAAATAGAAAAGATACAGCTTGAGCTCACTGATTGTTACCATGGCAACTATCTAAAATGAAAATCTGCTTAACCCTTTCTCTCTTGTAACCACCCATGTACCAATGTTAGCTGACTTTCATGCACTTATCTTCACCTTTTCCCCTCTCTCTAGAAATTCATAATTTGGTTGCTTCTCAATAGTTATGCTCCAGTTATCCTATCTCGGCCTCAGAGAACTGTGATGGGTGGAGAGTTTCAAAATGGGGTACGTATTGGTGCTTTACTGGAACTGTAAGGTAGGAAGTAAATTCTTAAAATGCCAATACAAACTTTAGTTTACTGCTTGAAAGACTACAGCTGTTACTGAGCCCTGACCAAGGAATAACTTTAAACACAGTCATACTTGCACTTCATTCTTCAAAAGGGCAGAACGCTGCTTTCAAATGCAGCGGACATTAAAGCCACTTCTTTATTCTGCATTTCAACTGAGCTTGATTATTGTTATTTTACTTATTATTTTATTTATGGCATTTTTTTCCTATATTCCAACTAGTCTGAGTGGTATATAAAGTAAACAAAAAATCGAAAACCACAGAATCAGCTGTCTATTCATTGTTGTGTTTCACAAGGATTCAGCATGTTGGCAGGCAGGATGGATTTGATTTAAATCATGATTTAAATCACTAGTAAAAAGGCTTAATTTAAATCAACCTGATTTAAATCATAATTTTTAAAGAGCAACTGTCATCTCTGTCCCGCAGTGACTTCTCCTCTGACCCATTGTTAACTCACTGACAGTCCCAATCCTGCAGAATATATAGCCATACAGCCATACTACATAACTAAGCTCCGTTTCATGCTGAATAAATGAAATTATTAATATATTTTAAATAGACAACTATCTTTAGATAGAGTTTTACTCCAAAAGCATTTTATTAAAATAAATTTGATAAAAATAAAAAAACCGATTTTAATCAAAGAAATCTGATTTAAATTTAAAAAAATCCAATTTTTTTTAAAAAATATTGATTTTTATTCACCTTATTCACCAGGAGAATTCTGGGAGTAATGTCCACAAAATTGAGCCTAAGAAACACTGATCTGTCCACCAACATGCCCAAATTGAACAACCCCCAAACCTTCCCAAATCCTGATCCAGGTTTTTACATCTCTGCAAAAATTCATTGGTGAATAGTACTTGTGTATGAGGAGAAACTGTTCCTCAGGAGAAGATCGTGGGAAGACCAATGAGAAGGTCCTCTGCAGATGGAACTCCTTGGGAATGAGATTCTTAGCAGGCATTCCTTCCCTGATTGTTTTCCACTTGTCTGTCAAATACATTTTTACATAGAGCTTGTCAAACAATTCCATACCACAGCAAGCATTTAATTAGAAATATCACTAAGGTCAGTATATCCTATTTCAAATGATCAACTTCCTTCCTGACTTTTAGTAAGGTAGAACGTTAAGCCTAGTGCCATTTATAAACATTAAAAATGGGACTCTTTTATTCAATTTGAGAATGAGAAATTATTTTTCTTCTTGTGCAAATTTTTGTCTTTATTTTCCATCCTACAGTATCATAACAAATTTTTTTAAAAAACCCTAACTCCTTTCTTTTCTATTCAATCATGTCCAATTTTTAGAGTCTGTCTGGAAAAGACCCTGCAGTTTTCTTGGCAAAGTTTTTCAAGTTTTTTTTTTAACCACTTTCCTAGACTATACCCTTAGGCTGGCATAAAATGAAAATCCAATCCTGGAGCATCTTAGGAGGATTAAAATTCCTTATATCTACAGCTATTATTATCCCACAGAAATGTTACAAATTTATTGCTTAAGCACTCTCTTACCACTGGAAAACTACAACATTGCTCTCTATATTATGGGCATTCATCTACCACAGAATCACTGTTTTGATCCCTCAGTCTTTTCCCACCTTCACTTCTGCCTAGTCTGCAGAAACAAGGAACAAAAATAATTCCTCTGCTTTTAGCTGCTGCAGGTCTTGGAGAAACAAGAATTACTTGCACCCTTCCTAGTCCACATCCTTGCTTTAAATCATGAACCTTCATTGGTCATGAATTTAGATATATACACATGCCCACATATGTGTAATTAGGTTTATTAGCAATTTCAAGTATGCTACATTATGAAAACAAATAAATTGAGCTTTTAAAACCATGGTGACATAGTGGAATCACAGAGGTCCAGTGCTAATTTCCAATTCATGCATCATTCCATGCATCATCCTCGTAAGGAAATGTCTTTCTTACTTACTTATTTACTTATTTACTTACTTTACTTACTCACTCAGAAAATTTATTCTTATCCCAGTCCAACCAATGGTACTATTAGCTGATTGTATTATTTGCTAGATTACTAGACCATAGTGTAATTCTAAATGCAATTTAGAATTCTAAACTCAACTAGAGTTTACTTCTGAATAAACTTGCTTATTGCACTGTTCAAAAGCTTCAATGGCAGGAACAAATTTCATAATTTTTAGCAAGCAATACAACACTGAATCCCATTGCCCCGTGCTTCTTTTACAATTTATATACAGTGGTACCTCTACATACGAAACGCTCTAGTTACAAAATTTTTGAGTTACGAAGAGCGTCTTCGAGAAAATATCCTCTCTACTTACAAAATACGTTTCAACATACGAAAGGCCATCAGCT